>LOJH01012461.1:1131-25590 GCA_001685095.1 Ellobius talpinus
AGAGAGAGAGAGAGAGAGAGAGAGAGAGAGAGAGAAACAGAGCCACATTGGATGTTTCTTGAATCCTCACTTATTTTGAAAATGCATAATGTTCAACTCAAGAGAATGTGTCTACATAGTTGTTGACAGAGGCTGATTGTTTGTTTCCTGGCCACCCAGACCCGAAATAATCACACAGAAATTTTATGAATTACAGCATTTCTTGGCCTACTAGCATAGGCTTCTTATTAACTAACTCTTACATCTTAAATTAACCCATTCCTATTAATCTATGTATTGATTAATAGGAATTGAGAGATACTCATGGTTTACCAGTATGGTTTTCTGGTATCTGTCTCCTTCAGCAGCTCTGTGGTGTCTCTTAGACTCTGCCTATTTTCTCCCATCATTCAGTTTAGTTTTCCTGCCTATCTCTGTTCTGCCCCACTGTAGGCCAAAGCAACTTTATTCATTAACCAATAAAAGCAACACACATACAGCAGGACTTCCCACATCCCATTTTAACCTGAACAAATAAAAAGAATAAATAAAAAGCATGAAGGAAGAAAAGGTGTGTATACATATTATACAACTCATTCCTAAAACAAAGTGAATTGTGCAGGTTTATTTGATTTAACAGGTTAATTAAGGAATCTGCTAGCAATAAGGTGAAAGCTGGCATGCTCCCAATTCTGGCTGTTACTAGCCAAGACACGGACATAACTGATGGTTCTCCAATATCACTGTGTGCCACCTAATCCCAAGAAAACACTTTATCTCTAACAGGCTTAAAGCCAGATTGGAGCCAAAGTGTTGCCAATGTTTTCTGATCAAGTCAGAGTCCTCTGAAAAACTGAGTAAGCTCTTTGACTGGCAAAACAGTTGAAACTGAAGGAATAGTTCAGCGGGCTGACACTGGTTAAAAGAACCATGTAGTCCAGTTCATGACATGATCTTCTTCAGTCCTGTACCTTTAAATCAAGTTGGCCTTACCATGGAGTAAGTGATTTGTGGTCCGTGAACATAAGAGGTACAGACACCTCATCTCCTGCAATTATTCTGTCCCCATGTATTCACACAGACTCATGAAGCTTTTGGAATATTGAAGCAATGTGCAGCAGCATCCAATATGATGTAGCTCTACTAAATACCAGTGTGCATCATCTGAGCTGTGCCTGGACTTATGGCTGGACTTAGTGTTGTGAACACAAAGGACAGTGAAATATGACCCCACCTATAAAAATCTCAGTACTGAGTGGAGGAAATAGATAAAGAAATAGTTATATTTGTAAAGCTGGGTATAAACTGGAATGTGGAAGGACAGCTACTTCTGAACCGGAAGCTAAAGCAGGGATTGGAGAAAATGATAAAGAGGTGGTAATCTTTAGACAGGGTTAACAGTTTAGTCTGTAGCCCAAAGAGGAGCATGAATTATAAACCATGGAAATGAGGTAACATGTAATGAGGTAACCATGAGCACAGCACAGAAATTAGAACTATCAGTTCAAGGTTGCTGGAATAGAGAAGTTGCGTGATAACTCTGAGATCCTGACATCTTAGAAATGGTAGGTGGGGGTATTAATGCCTTTCCAGTATCTTATAAAATTCTGACCCTGGCATCTCTGGTACTATGAAGTCAAAGCCTCCGATGACAATATCTACATCTTTACTCCTGGCATCCTTCACTCAATCATCATGCAAAATTTAATTGATTTTATTTTTGAATATTTTTTTTCTTTCACCAAATCATTATTCAAAAAATAAATAAAAATGGGGGCTGGAGAGATGTTCAGCAGTTGAGAATGCATACTGCTTTCTAGAGGACCCAAGTTCAGATCCAAGTGGTGGGACTGAAAACAGCCCATAACTCCAGCTCCAGGGATTTTGTGCCCTCTTCTGGCCTCTGGGGCCATTGCACCCGTGTGCACATATCCCCCACACAGAAACACCCATACACATAAATAAAAATAAAACAGAAGACATGAGATTGGGGAGTACTTAGAGAAGTTGGAGTAGGGAAATGGGATTGGATATAATCATGTTTCCATATATGTATGTGTATAGTTATATTTATATACATATATTTGTATATAAGTGAGATATGTATATATGAGATCCTCAATAATAAAGAAAAAAATAATAAAAGGATCCACTTTCAATTTAAAAGAACACATATAAAAAGATATTGTATAATGTGAGGACTACAGTTGGCATGGAGTTTTTTAGTTAGAAATTACATTGACTGAGTAGGTGTCACTGCTCTTGCTTCACAGAGTCCGTGCATGAGAAAAACAAACAATTATGAGAAACGATGGAAATGCTATTTTGTTCTACTATAGTAAATGTCTTAACACGTATGTATATGTATCTTAAAACATCATGTTATATACCTCATATATGTATAGTACATTTTATTTGTAAAATGAAAAAAGTACTAAGAGAAAAGTATTGTTATTCAACTGAATTATCATAGGTTAAAAGTAAAAATCTAAAACTGTATTATCTGGACTCAAAGCTTGGCACTGGTACCTGCCAGCTGTACAATGTGAGATGAGGGACTTCTTTCGTTTAAGGAGCACACAATGGCCAGACAAGACAATGGCTGGTAGTTCCCTCTGACTTGGCTGTGAGTATTAAACACAAAATATGCATAATAGTTAGTACATGGCGTGATATAACAGGTACCCAGTAGGTGTCAGTTACATCCAGCACCTCCGGGCCCTGAGATGAGTACTACATAGCTATCAAAGACAGAATGTCTCACCAGCCTGGCCTGGTGGTGCAGGTCTGTAATCCTAGCTCCCTGTGAGACTGAGGCTAGATCTCAAGTTCAAGAACTGTATGGACTACAAAGGGAGCTCTTAAGGCTATCCTAAGTATCTTAATGGGATTCTCAAAGTCAACAGTACTAAGAGGGCTTGGGGTGTAGTTCAGTGGTAGATTGTTTGCTTGCTATATGGAAAACCCTCAGTTCAACCACCAGTCCTTAAAAAGGAAAAGTGTCTTTGGATTTCAGTCACCTACATCCCTGATGCTCCCACCCTGCCGTGGCAGTGACATCGTTTGCACAAGGCGACAGAACTCTCCTCCAGGCTTGAATAGTACTCATTTGGTTGAACTATTTTTCCTAGGAAACTGTATTCATTCTTTGCAGTGCACCAAGACCCTTAAAACCTCAGCAATTCTTTTCAACTTTATCCCAGAATCATATTTCCACAGACAACAAATGCTATTTGCAGCACTGCTAAAAACTCATCTATTTCCTACGAAATGAGCTTGTTCCTGATGAATTGCCACAGGAAAGGCAAGGACCATGGGGCGCTTAGAGGTTGGTAGTCTCTGGGGTGGCACTATACAAGGGCTGACTTTGGTAGAATCTTACAGCTTTGATATTTAACAGGTTCAGTAAAAGAGATGGAAGAGAAAGCTGTGCTTGTGTCTGGCATGCAGCAGGGACGATTGGCACGCGAGCCTGGAGACACAGTGAGTGAGGAAGGAGCTTCACAGGGTCCACAGTGCTATTACTGCTTGTGGCAAGACTTAGTCCAAATAAAAAATCCTGGGATTGGCCATGAAATGAAGGGCTTCTTTCTCTCATCCGTGAATCCGAGTGATTCCAAAGGAGGGCAGTGCATGGGAAAGGCGGGAGAGAGGAGGGAGAGAGAGTTCAAAGCAACTATTATTGTCAACAAATAATGGGGAAAATCAGTACCGGCTGCATAATGTTTGAGAATCTGTGCCAGCATCTATAGCAGGATGCCACCTGCAAGCTGGTCATTGTGACATTCTGAGAATGAAACCAGAGGGAGGCGTACATGGTAACCAGCAGCTGTGGGACTTCAGGCTGCTGCAACCTGGGTAGAAAGTAACCAATGTCGCCAAAGAGCTCTCACGCATAGCCATGCTTCCCAGGGTGGCCAGTATCCCACAGACAGTGAATGATTTAGCTACTGCCTCCTGATCAACCTGCCAGAAACTGAAATATAAGATCAGTGAGACTGAACAACTAATGAAGCTGTGATTAAAAAGGAAGAGCCTCAAATAGTCACAGATAAGCAATCTGTTTTTCTTTCCACAGTACAGACTCCTTGTTCCCAAACTCCCCCATTGCATCATGGACCGAAGCCTGCTACAGTAAGGAAAGGAACTTGTATTGTGTCCCTTCCACCTTTATCAAAAGGGAGGGAGCAGTCGGGATCCCAGACAGAGAAATAGAAGGAAAGAGGCAAGAGAAAGCATTGCCTGCAAGCTTACCCAATCCCATGGAATCTTTCTATGGCAGCACCATAGGCAAAAAGAGGCAGATCTGCCCTCTCCTTCCTGAGTCCATCTACCCAGATGGGCAGGTCACACTGCAGGCCCCAGGAACCTTCCCATAAACAAAACAACAAAGAATGAGAGATCTCACTCTACTTTAGACAGGAGATCTCTCTGTATTTTAGATTACAGTTGACCCATCCATATCTGAGGTCCTCAAATCCTTTGACAGTGCAGACACTGCCCAAGTGTTATTCTGAGAACAGGTGACATTTTAAGCAAGCAGCTATTCAGCCCCAGTGAGGAGGATTCACAGGCAGGCCTTGATGTAAAACCATAGTTCTTGCTCAAATTTTTGCTCAGTGAATGTGTAGAGCTTGTAAATGTTCCAAGTCAACATGAAAGAGAAATAGTAATGCCTAGATGAGATATGATACAGGACTGGTTTAAACAATGAGCGTGCACACACAAAAGATAAATTATACAGAATTGAAGGAGTGGGTCAAAATTCTAGTTGTGCACAGCACACCTGCTGGTTTTAGAGACGGTGGGAGCTAGGAGCAGGGAGGCAAGAGGAGAGGCAGCAGTGGCAGTGTGCAGAGATACTTCTGACCGTTTCTGATACCCTGTGCTCTATTCTCACTCACGTAGAAAATGAGAAGGCAATCACTCCAGATACAGGGCCATCTGAGTGCCTGTGTCTATTACCTGTGCCTATAAACTCTTGTGGAAAACCCTTCTAGCCTGCCGGCCTCAAGAATCAAGATTCCTAGTGGAAGAAAGCAAAAAGATTCTCTCTTTTCTATTTCCTGCACTCATATTTTCTAGCTTATACCCTATCTTCTCTCTGTCTCTGTCTCTGCCTCTCTGTCTCTCTGTCTCTCTCTCTTCCCCTTCCTCGCTTTTCCCTCTCTTCTTTCTTCCTCTCTCTCTCTTTCCTTCCGTACCCTTCTCTATTTCTCAGCTCTCTTTCCCCACCAATGAAAAGAGAAAACTTCATTTTAAGGATTCTTCACTTAGGGACCTAAGAGGGAAATTCATTTCTCTTGAAGCTTCTGGTTATTTTTCCAGAGGGCTCCATAGCGACAGCAAGAATTACTTCTGAGAGTGGCTTCATCAAATTTGCCACGGCTCCATCTCTGCTAAATTGGCCTGTCTCTCCACCTCTCCATGGGTCTCTCCCACTCCCTCCCACACATAGCCTGCTCTGTACCAGACAGGGTTTATTTCAAAACACCGCCTTTCCCCTTAATCAGTGTGCAAATGTCTTAGCTGTTCTTATGAGGTTTAAATCGGAATCCAAAAGGATGCAGAAATTGAACATCTACCTCTTCCATGGAGTCCATGCTATGATCCCCAGTGTTAGGAAGAACACTTATTTTTACAAGCAACCTTCCCAAGACAACTGTAGGCAGAAGTAAGGTGGACCACGGCAGTGGTCTCTAGACTTTCAAGAGTCGCTCATGGAGTGACAGCCACAATACTCACCCTTACTTTACAGTCCCTGTCGGTTTATCACATTTCACAGAAATACGAAAACCATTGTAAAGTTTGGAAAACGTGTATGCTTAAAACTCATCATTGGTTATCAGCTCGTAAATGCCAACCTAACCAAGGTGAAAATGTGATTGCAGAAATCAAAGTAGCCACAAAACCCATAGACCAAACAAATGGCAAATGTGAAAATGTCTAGTGATTAACTTGAAGGGAAAAGATCTCATTTTGCATACTTATTCCATGTACCAAATGCATACTTGATTAGCATTTTTTAATAAGTGGGCATTTAAGCATATATTAGCATTTAAGTAGTATGTATAAATCTGATTTGATATTTTACTTCTTTTCTCTTTAGAAGAGTTGTTGTGAGTGCTTTCAGGATAATACCAGGCTTTCAACCTCACCGTCTAAGAATAAGCAATATATTGTTACAGAGAGCTCACCAGGGATGACCACTCAGACATTTTATGGCCAATAGAAAATCTTCATTCCAGTCAACTGGGACTTCCCTCAGGTATTAGGGGACCAAAGTGTAGTCCAAGCATTTAGAGCAAGTGGATTTTAAAGGTAAAAACCAAATCCTGGTATCTCTTCTGCTGCTGCAGGGGGGAGAGAGCTTTTGTGTAAGCAAACGGGTTTAACAAAAGCTAAGATAAGCAGTTAGCTGGAGGGGGAGGTTTGCACAAGCAGGAAGTCTAGCTGAAGCAGTGCTAAGTTATCTGGGGCATCTTGACCTTAGATACTTAGAACAGAATTGGGTGATTTTTCATAGGATTCTCCATCAAGAAAATTAAATTCTAATTCAACCTAAAATGGCCTCGGCGTGAACACAAGATGGAGGAACCTCTGCAGTATCTCCCCATGTCACAATATAACTGTAGCCCAGGAAAGACTTGAACATGTGAGAAAGGGGCAAGTTTTAGAATGATGTCTTTTGCCTTCTTGCCACATAAACAAATTGTCCCAGCTTTCCTTTCCAGTGCCAATCAGTGCTAGCTGGGGACAAAGAACCTCAAGGGCAACCTCTAGGGGCCCCTAGGCCTCACTCCCCTTGAGCTTCCTAGATTTAAAACAACACTTTGAACATCATGGGGGAATATGGTAAGTGGGAGACTGAGACGGAGTGAAGATTCTCCTGGTCGAGACAGGCAGAAATGCCACTAGAAATACCAAGCTTGTCTCCCATGAACTTGACTTTTAATATTAAGACCTTTCTCTGCAGGAGGACATTTGCTAAACCGTGATCTAAACTCAATTTCAAGAAGAGGATGCATGCCTGGAATTGCAACCAAGAGCTTGCTTTCCAACCAGGAGGTCCGCAGTACTCAGGGAAAGCAGCTCCCTGAGCTGTGCTGGAGGCCTCTGGAGAACAGCAAGAACCATAGGCTCCCTGCTGCTGGGCCTTTCTTTTCTTTCCCCCTGGCTGGGCTTTCCTAGTGTTGCCTTTTAAACTTTGCAGCGCCCTACCCACAGTGGCTTTGTTCTGTCCTCTAGCTCAGGGAGCAGGCTTGAGCTGTGGCTCAGCCCAGAGAGGATTTCTAGGCTTTCAGGCACCTCCTCTTCATCTCTTTCTGTTTTCTTCCCTTTGTCCCCAAAATCTGGCAGTGGTGTGGGAATGTCTGTGCGGCTCACTCTTCTGTCTTGTTTTCCTGAGGTAGCCACGAAGCCTTTCATTTTAAGGGTTTATTGCTAATAACAACGGGGGAGGAATCAGCCCCCAAACTAGCAGTGACAATAAATACAGGGAAGTTACAAACCTGAAGACATCTTTCAAAGTTTACACAGCATTGGTCTCCAGGCTACAGTTACAGTTTCCTTTTAAAATGGTATTTGAAAACTACATTTGATTTCTGTTCCTTCCTTTTTATTTCTAAAGTTGGAGCCCATTAAATCTTCCACTGCCCAACACAGGCAGAGTAACTATTCTTCAGCCACAAGGACCTTTGACTCTGAGCAGCCTTCGTGTCTCCTGACCTCCGCCTCATGTCAAACGGGCCCTTGGGCCATCATTTAAACAAACAGTTACTCTCTACCCAAATTCCCATCCTTACAGATCCAAATTTAATTTGTTCCTTAAGCTATACTAATTGACTAGTAACTATTTCCCACACTGTTAGTATAAAAGCGATTGTGTTAAGAAGGATTCCACAGGCTGGGGAACAGGGTAGAGGAACGATGGAATGCTGTTCAAGGAGGGAAAGCTCAGACATGACAGTCATAGGGAAAAATGGAAACTGACCACCTGACCCAAGGCCTAGCAAGATCTCACTGAGCTGTGTCTGTCCACTGTTAGAGGGTGCCAAGTTAATATAGATTCTCATCAACAGCCATTCTAACTCCTTCTTTATACTAAGACCAGAAAAGCTGAGGTATTAAAATGGAATATAAACCCCAACAGATATGAATTGTAGTTAAACAGACTTGAGGAGCCAGACCAAAGAGCCGCCATCTTGCGTTCAGCCTGACATCCAATCAGTGTGCAGGGGATACACAACACAGTGTGCTCAGCACACACAATCCTAGGCACCCAGCAACAGTGGGCTTCACAATGGACAAATGCCAAACCAAAGCTGATTCCACAGGTGTATGTTGAAAAGTGGCAGTGCAGATAACCGAAAGCTGAAGATCATCTGCTCATTGCTAACAGAGAATCACCCATGCCCTGCTCCCTATGCCGGCTGAGGAAAGCAAAGGGCATGAGGAAAACGAGCTCCAAGTGAACCCGACAGAATAAGGGTGTGCCAGGCAATGATCTGCATCACAGCACCCGTCTTGCCAAACGGGTGCAGGGTAATGTTTAGTATGTTAACTATATGTCTCCACTAAAAGATAGAACTGCTTAATGGATATCCATATATAGAGAGAGGGGGGAGCGCTCAGGTGGTGGAGTGACGTGTTAGAAGAAGACAGTGGGAGATGACAATAATAATCACCACAGCAACAACACGGCAGACAAATGCTGAGGCTTTGGGCTGGGGCTTAAATGGCTACCAAAAAATATGTCTTCACTTGCCGTTTTAAGGCTCACGGGCTATCACAGGAATTGATTAGAGACAAACTGCCACCTAATTGTAAAGTCCATTTCTCACTGCGACTGTCTCTAGAATTCCCTTAACTCAAAACTCACTCTCATTCCACTGGGCTGCAAGCTATAAAAGGCCTTACTGTGTCTAACTCCCTCTAAGTACAAGAATGACTTAAGTAGCTAATAAAGAGAGGTTTTCTCCAAACTTTAGTTCTTCGTTCTCTGAAGCCCTTGCCTCACCCCTCACTCCTTGCTAATTCACCTCACCTTTCCCAGAAAAGAAAGCGTTTCCTACCTAGTGTCATGGCTAGGCTGCTTGCTAACTATTAACTATTGCATTGATCTCAGAAACGTGCTGGGCAACTAAGAACAATTGAAGTTACAGAACAATGTACAGGAAGCCTTGTCCATCAGCTCCTTGCATGGGGTGTGAAATCAGCTTTTGACCTCCGACTTTCCCTTCCCGGTGCCACATTACAAACATTGCAAGACCCTTTCCAAAGGTTTGGAGGAAAGAGTTAGTCATCAGCTCTGTTCTAACCATGCCTCCTGCGTGACTTGTCATCAGCTCCTTGCACGGGGTGTGAAATCAGCTTTTGACCTCCAACTTTCCCGTCCCGGTGCCGCATTACAAACATTGCAAGACCCTTTCCAAAGGTTTGGAGGAAAGAGTTAGTCATCAGCTCTGTTCTAACCATGCCTCCTGCGTGACTTGTCATCAGCTCCTTGCACGGGGTGTGAAATCAGCTTTTGACCTCCAACTTTCCCGTCCCGGTGCCGCATTACAAACATTGCAAGACCCTTTCCAAAGGTTTGGAGGAAAGAGTTAGTCATCAGCTCTGTTCTAACCATGCCTCCTGCGTGACTTGTGAGATTTCATCAAAACAAGGCCCCATGTAACCCGCAGTGGCATTACAGTATTCCTGAGGTAACTATGCAGATTAGACCCTTCTATGATCCTGGGCAACTTTAATTTAAGGCAACATGCTAATGAAGTACTAAAAACGAGTGGTACAGGCAGCAAGAACAGAGGGAGTTCAGGGTAGGGAGAAAGTTCATGTCCTTCTCAATTCAATTTATAAAGACGACCAAGTAATTTTATTCTCTTTGCCCTTAGCTCCTCCCTTACTCCCTTCTGAAACACACCACCAGGAGCACCCCACAACCATACCACATTCCTTTCTGACAACGATAGGCAAATGGAAACTCTAGCAACCAAAGTGAAATCTAATTTCCATAGGCACCCAATGAATACCTACTATGTGCCATCATGGTGTTTGAGTTAGTGACAGTGAAAATCACTAAGAGGTACTCACCATACCCGTGAAATCTGTAGTCAGGGCGGAGGGTAGGTAAGCCTGTCAGCAAATCCCAGATGTTCAGGGTGAGAAGTGCTTCAGCTTCAGCTTCTGTGGTGGGATGTGCACTGCTGGGGAGGCAGAGGAGGAGCTGGCAGGAGGGAGCACCCTGTAAACTTCAGGTGCAGGCAAGTGTACTCTCCTCCAATGCTTACACTCCTGAACTCTGAGAACCCTCCAAGAACCCCAAAGAGAATAAAAGAAGACGTGAGGGTGGACGTGCACACATGAATCTGATGTACCAGTGGAGGTAAAGCTGTGCCAGATTTTCTAAAAGAAAAGCTAAAGAGATTATTGCATAGTGATAAAATGTAAAGCGCTTTTCAAATGCTTTGTGGCCAATAAAAGACACATTCTGGTAACCATTTGTACTGAAGGATGTTATATGCACATCACAAAGACACATTCTGGTAAGCATTTGAACTGAAGAATGTTATATGCATATCACAAACACTTTCTGTAAGATTTGTTTTCTTCTGTAATTTGAGGTAAAACTTCATTTTGTGATTTTTTTTTAGGACAAAACACCAACAAATGGAGGTAAAAACTAATACCAGCAGTGATTTAAAATCTCCAGGTAGAAAAGCCATCACCACCAACACTGATACAAAAGTCTGGATTTAAATTCTAGGCTAGGGGCCCTCCTTTGAGTCTAGACACATGACCCCAAAGCCCAGGATATTTTATAGAAGACTTTAAAAATGTTTTGACCGGTGAGAATAAAAACAGAAATTTCTAAAAATAATGTCACCACAAATACCTCAGTTAGTTCAGTAAGTTTACACACACACACACACACACACACACACACCACAAACACAGATTTCCTCCTATGTCCAAGTTAATGACTTGCTCAAAATGCATAGACATTCGCTGTAGTGAGATCCACTGGACTTGAAGCCTCTGCTTAGGGTTCTCATCAGGTTGCTAGGTGGCTACTGAAACTGAGATGCTGACTGTTCAAACCATTTCACTGCAGCCCTGCCTCGGGCTATACTTTTCCTGAAATAGCTTAAAGAGTGGCTGCAATTTCTCTTAGCCATGAAGGGGGTCCTTCAGTGAGAGCCACTGTCACAGAGAATAGCTTTCTGTCGTGTGCTATGTGTGCGCCCATGGAAACATGAGTTTGAAACCTCACTCAGTGAAGAGAATCAAGGTAGATTGTTAGAATCTAGATCTAATCATGGGAGAAAGAATTAAAAAGTAACCAAAGGAGTTTGCACTCAAGTCAGAAAAGCAGACAGGGCCTCCAAATTATAGCAGTGTTCTTGTGGGCAATCCTGAAAGTGGCCATGTAACAATGTCATCATTTGAATATCTGGAAGAAACAAATACAAAGCCATAGAGAGCAACCTGTATTAAAACTTGGTACACGTTTGCTGGCTTAGCATACACCCACGCACACACACACACACACACACACACACATACACACACACAATATAACTCTCTTTTCAAAATGTTTACTTTGAGCAATTATACAAAGTAACATACTTCAGGATATGGTGACTTTACTACCCATCCTTACTCAGTGACACCATTCTTTACATCGTTGTTCCATTGACACTGCTCTTTTTCAATTTTTATTTATTTATTCTCTCATATATTATATCCTGATCAGAGTTTTCTCTCCCTCCTCCCCTTCCAGTCTTACTCCCCCATCTCCCCTCTCCCGGATATCCACTTCTCCTCTGTTTCCCTTTAGAAAAGAGCAAGCCTCTCAGGGATAGCAAGCAAACATGGCATAACAAGTTACAAAAAGATAGCAAGTCTGGACAAGGCAAGCCAGTAGAAGGAAAAGAGTCCCAAAAGAGGCAAAGGAGTCAGAGACAGCCCACTCCCACTGTTAGGAGTCCCACAAGAACACCAAGCTACACAACCATAGCATAAATGCAGAGGACCTAGGTTAGACCTGTGCTGGCTCCCTGACTATTGGTTCAGTGTCTGTGAGCCCCTATGAGCCTTGGTTAGTTGATTCTGTGAGCTGTTTTCTTGTGATATTCTTGAGACCCCTGTGGCTCCTACAATCCTTCCTCCCCCTCTCCCATGGTAGTCCCTGAGCTCTACCTAATGTCTTGCTGCAGGTCTCCGCATCTGATCCTATCAGTTGCTGGATGACACCTCCCTGCTAACAATTATGTTAAGGTCTGGCCATGAGTATAGCAGAATATCACTAGGAATCATTACATTGACTTTCTTTCAAATTAAGGTAATTATATTTTCCACTCGTTTGACACATCTAAGACATGTAGCACTGTTAGCTAGTTCCTCCTTCTTGACTTTTGTAGAGAAGTTTCTATTCTGGCTTTTCCCTTTCTAAATTTCGCTCATTGTCCTCTATGTATTGCCCCTCCCTTTAAATTGCACGGGCATAGACTTCCCATCTTTGGTCCTCTTATTTGGCAAAACTTCCCCCCTGATAATTGGATTCTGACTCCACCTTCATTATTATGACTCCATAATCTTTTGGGAAGAATTAATGCAAATATAAAAAGACATTTTCTACTTCTTCTTAGTGGATTTTTGTATATTTAGGGCTTGTACTCATTCAGATGAACAGAGCCCAGAGACTAAACAACTCGGGGTGTCAGGTTCTACATGTGGGTGTGGTGAAGCCCCAGCAATGGGTGGGACTGTAATGAGCCTCTTGAAACATTGGCTTCTTCTAGTCTCTTCTCTGAGATCAAGTTAAAGGAACCTACTATAATGTGAAACACATCTATATCAATGGTACCCACAATCTACAACTGGTAACAAGGTCTCCATCCTCTTTAAGGGACCCGATTTAACAGTGAGAATGCTTGCTGGGTCATTTTGGAAGTGAAATCCAGAAGAGAATTTTTCATCGTTTCTGTCATCAGCATGTAAAGAAAGCCTCATATGAGAACAGCAACATGACAATTTGAGACATTAACCGTGATTTCCTCCCTGGTCCTAAGAACTTCTTTGCCCTTTCCTCTCCCATTTAGTAGAAATATTCAATTACCTTGTGGGAATATCGTTAAAGCAAAGCATGAAAGGTCAGTATTGTTTTTTTGAGTCTCAAAATAACATCTTGAAATGATTTCCAGAGAAAATCGTTGGAGAAGAAATCTTTTGATCTTTTGTGTTTCAAAATCTTGGTTTTATTTATTTATTTATTTATTTATATTTTGAGTATCAAAAGCAAAAGTTTTGAAAGATTCTGAAGCTAAAGTTTCTTCACGATAAACACAGGTTCAGGGAAAGAAGGCAAAGACCGACTGACTGCCCTGCAGTAGACCAGTTAAAGGTTCTAGCAGCTGGAGTAAGGGAAGATCAAAGAAGGGGAACAAACGAACTTAGATGTCAAGAGTTCTGTGAGAAACAGGCCCTATCCAATGCTCTCCATCAGCTTTACAGAGAAGCAGAATGGAAAGTTCAGAAAACCTTAAGAATCTAAGACCAGAGGGGATTCATGCTTATGGACCAGATAAGGCCCAGTGGGGCGTCAACAGGAACACTGTACAAAATCCAATGGCCCTGGATCATCTGACTCCCCTTAGCTTGTCCATCTCTGAAGTGTCTTCGGGGAAACAAGGACTTTTCCACATCACAGCAAGTGTGAGGAAGTAGCCCACAGAGGACACAGAGAGCATTTTTGGACTACATATCTCTACCTGACCTTGAACTCACTATGTGGACCAAACTATTCCCAAACTGTGTCAGTCCTCTTGCTGCCTCCTGAGGGCTGGGATTACAGGTGTGAACCACCACATCTAGCAAACCTATCAGTTTTTATAGGAAGCAGGATTATTTGAGTGGGAATCTCTCTTCAGACAACACAAAAAATGCAAGCTTCCCAGTGGACGCCAGGGAGAACAAAGCAAAATCAAAGACCAGACATCCCAACGGCCGAGTGTTCATGCTGCATAAACTTCTGTGAACTAAGAATTCAGAAGGACAAAATTAAGATGAGAAAACCCAAGTCCATCCTGGATTTCCCAATATCAAATTTTCTTATTAGTAGAAATATAATTAAGCCATGAAAATGTATTAATTTATATCTCTACAACTCTAATATCTATTTATCCTTCTATCCAGCTTCTTTTTTCTATCTATCTAGCTAGCTAGCATCTGTCTGTCTGTCTTTCTGTCAGTTCATCCATCTATCTATTGAGAGAGACAAGGTGTGCCTATGTTGCCCAGGCTGGCCTCAAATTTCAAAGCACAAATGATCTTTCTTCCTCAGATTCCCATACAGTTAAAAATAATGTGCATACCACTATACTCGTCTGTGAGCTTAGAATTTATAATTATTATATTACTTCGGTAGGCGTATTTTTCAAAAACACAGACAGGTCCTGGAGGTTGTGTCTTTCTTACCTGATGAGCAGATGCTCTAGCAAATCCAATAGACCAGTCTGTTGCAATCGCCTTGTGTAACTTTCAATGCCCTCTCCTTTCCTCTTTCCCACAAGACATCCCAGAGGACTCGAAGGAAGGGCCAAATGGGGGCAAAACTTAGGTAGAGTGAGAAAGGAGGTCCATCCAGTGAGGTTGTGAATACAGTGTTTTCAAAACAAGCCCTGGGGCAAAACTGTAAAACACTGCACAAGATGAGCAAGCCCCCAGTCCCCTTCAGGGACACCTGTCCAGCTTCCAGCCTCAGAGCCACTCAATGAGAAGAGAGCAGCATTGCCCCATAGCCATTGCTCACCGGCGCACTGCCATGGTGTCTGCAGCTTGCAGCTCTGCCTAATGCAACAGTTCCCATCTCCAGCTGTGTGCGTCCTGCAGGCTCCCAACCTCCTCAGAAAAAGCTGCTAAGTAAGAAGCTGCCCCTTCTCACCTTCTGTCTCCAGTCTCAGAGTTTCTCAAGTGCTCCCTGCAGGAGCCTGGGAAGCTGATCTGGGATCTTACCGGATTAGAGCCCTCCTGCAGCTGAACCCTTCTAACTGTGAAACAAACCTAACTTCCTTAAGGCTCTTCCGGAACCCAAGGAGTCAAGAAGCCTGAGTGTTCAGACCCAGAGTTCAGCACTTGGGGCCTGAATTTCCTAAGAATCTGAATTGAACAACTTCAGTCTCTTAGAACTGAGAGTTTCATCACCTGCAGAAACCAGGAGATTCGTGGCTAGTTGCACTCTCTCAGTGTGCTGGGAGGATTGCATTAAATTTGGTTAGTGGACATTTAAACAGAGGTGCGCTAGCACATGTTTCAGAATTAAATCTGAATGGTGTCCAATTCCATTTAAAATAAGTGAACAATATGCACTGCAGCTGAATTAAAGATATATTGATATTTTGTAAAATAACTAAGCACAGCTGGGACAGCAAATGTGTTTGGGGAAACCGTGCATATTTTCTCTGCATTCCAGCCTGAAATGGAGAACTTGGAAGCTCATTAACTTTAATTGCTTTACCTCTGTATTTTTGTATTCTGTCCTGAGTAGGAAATGAAAATGTTGGTGAATTTTGCAGGCAGAGAGTCATGTGAACCAACCATGATGGAGCATTTACCATGGGCCAGGCAGTGTTGTGGGTACAAAGAACATTAAAACCAGGCCAAGTAGCTAGAAGAGTCAAAGCAATCAGAAGAGAGTGCAGTGGGGGCAAATGAGTGACCACCAATGACCCATGTGTAAAAAAAGGTTTGGTCCATAGCCCACAGTACTACTGAAAGGTAGGAGAAACAGAAGTAGGACCTGGTGGGGGATTCTAAGTCACTTGGGGAAGTTGAAGGGAATGCTGAGAAACACTAAGTCTTTCCTTTCTCTGCTGCCATCCTCCCTTGTCTCTGCTGCCATCCTCCTTGACCAGGCATTCATAATCATAATACACCATGCTGCTAGAGCCTCAAAACAATAGGACGTAAAGTCCATGGACTGAAACCTCTGGCAGCAAGTCCTAAAATAATCCTCTATCCCAATTAAGTCAGTCGGTTCAGGTATTTTGCTGCCATGAGGGAAAGCCAGCTAATACAGGTCTCACTCACAAGCCAGTGTAATGGGAAAATGCTCTCCTGATTATGCAGCGACAGCAGAATGGGAGCCGACAGAAACAATATACATGGGCTAAGGCAAGGAAACAAACATAAAAAATAGGAGACTTTCAAGCTAAGACATCCCCAGATCATGAAGGTCTCCAGGAGAGAGTGAAGAACAGACATTCCTGTAAGAAGGAAGTACAGGTAACATTAAAAGGTAGCGAGCATGGCTTGCGGAACTGTGGCGGCAAACAGATGTACGGGGCACAACATCAGAGGCGGAGAAGGGAACCAGGTCTCACTCAGGAAAAGCCCCAAGTGCCAAGCTAAATGCTGTCATTTTTATCCTGAAAAGTCACTGAAGACTTGAATGAGGGCAGAGACTTGATTGGAGGGAGGATGGGCTTCAGACAGAAGTCAGGAGGCCCTCTGGAAGGGAAACTGTTGCAACAGTAGAGGCAGGACAGAGAAAGGGGATTAATCTAGACTCAGCAGAATGTCCTCTTTTGCCCCAAAAAAGTAATTGATTAAAAATATTTGTCAGTGGAATAACTTAAAATATAGATTGAACCATCTGAAATTGCTATTTTTGTAGGTCAACAATGGTTGAGCATCAGCAATTTCATATAGTTCAATCTAATATAAAGCACTGCCCATAAGCTACTCTAAATTTTGCAGACACAAGGAGCACATATCTCCAAAGAATCAAATTTCTAGTGCCAAGAATCATATCTGTGTAACTAGCTTTATACATTATCGACAACAGAATTGCCCATAGCTAGATTTTTAATGCTCCAACAAGAGGGAAAAAAAACTGTCAAAAATATTGCTTAGTGTTTGCTACTTCTTCTGCCTCCTCTTTACTGTTTGCTTATTTTGAAGTGTGTTATAGAAGACAGAAAAAAAATCACGATGTAGGTAGAATGGGGAAACAAAAGAGATCGAGATTTAAGAGGGTGGGGAGAAATAAGACAAGTTAAGCACTTGCCAACTGCTGCCTGAGATCCAGCCACAATGTGCCGGTGCACTGCCTGAGAAATTTTAGAGAGGGTCCCCCAGGATCTCAGCTGGAGAAAAAGACAAAGCCAGCTTGAGCAAAGGGAGCTAACCAGGAGGGAAGGGGGATTGGGAAGACATGGGGGTTGCCTCTTCCTGCCCTCCTGCTACTCACACATTCCCTCAGTGCCCTGGGACTGAATTCAGTCTGGTTCTAGCCCTTCCCCCTAGCATTCCTACTGCATAGAATCTATCTGCAGATAAGGATGCATCTCCCTGTTCTGAAAGGACAATTCCTGTGTACTGTTGTCTCTTGAGATTTAGAAAAAGTGGAATTCACTCCTCTGGCACTGGATCTTTCTCCCCATCCTAAAGAATGAGCGAATCTCTTGCTCACTCATTTTTCTCTTGTTCAATTCTCACATAAATATCACACACACACACACACACACACACAGACATCTATATATGCATGGTTCCTCTTAGAATGAAAATTAACATTAAACTGTTCTATTCAAGGAACCAAGACTCTGTTATCACACCCCAGAAAGTGCTAAGTTGCAATTTCCACCATGTGGTGCTACTCAAAGCAGTAAAAGGAGAGAACTCTGAAAAGGCCCAATGCAAGCAAGCCTGGAAATACCGAGGGAGGGTCTGTTCTCACACTCCCTCTCCCCACCACTACCCTCACCATGCCATATGGCCTGCAACAACTGTTCAGAGAAATGAGCTCACACATTGAACACACCCCTCTGGCTCTCCCCTGGACCCAGAAACATTCACAAACCACAGAGAGAATAAGTAGTCCCAGATCAAATTGTGTCTCATGATCTTAAGAGGAACTCTTTAAGAGTCATCTAGGAGCCTGGGTCAGGATCTCTTGTCTCCATGTTCCCTCATCCACTACCTCTGGCATCATGGCCAACCTTGAGGTGGCACCATGATCCAAGGTTCATAAGGCCGGAAGATTGCTGCTAAGGAACTCCCAGACAGCAGGCAGGAGGTCCGCAGGTTCTTGCTCTGACATACTGAAGACCACTGCTAAGTTGCTAGGTTGGCAAGACAGACATGAGACCTGGCAACTGCTCCCACACAGGTACTTCCCTACCTCAGGAACCTGGATAGTCTTGCGACTTGTGTAGAGCCAAAGTGATGCGGTGTGAGTTCTGATCTCGGGCTTTGAGAGCCTTGTCAGCTTCCTTTCTTGCTGCCCTTGACTGAAACCACATGAAAGAGGTCAGCAACCTGATGACAAGAGACAACCGGCTTCCCATTCCACCCAAAGGCCAGCTGACTGGCAGACGATGTGAATGAAGCTGCAGAGTTAGCTGCCAGCTGAATCGAGAGGCAAGAATGAGGCCAGTGCAGACCAGCGGGAATTCTCCAGCTGATCCCAGACCAATTGTCAACTAAATACTAGTTGTTATTTAAAGCTGCCAGATTTTATGGTGTTTGCTATCTTACAAAAAGAAACTGGTAGAAAGGTGGTTGGACAAATTTCAATAAAAAAAAACCATTTGGAATCTCTAAAAAAGATTTAAAAATACCTTTTTAATATTCAGAAATAATATTAAATTTCCTGCTATAGCTTCTTTGTGCAGAAATATTTCTAAACAGCATTGTGCATTTTTCTAACTCTTAAACAATTTTTTTTAAAAGAGGTACAATTTAACCTTTTCTTCGGAACCATGGAACAGTAAAGTCTCTCACTAGGCTACAGTTGCAGGCTGCCTTCAAGGCACTAGGGACATCCACAGAGAAACGTTCACACGCTTGAATAATTCTTCTTTCCTGTGATGGTATCTTTGATCCTCTATCATTTTGCTCTGTACCTTTATAGCAAACATTGTGACTTTTAATGAATTGGGGCAAAAGAATGATGCTCTGTCTTGTGGTTCGAACGTGAAATGTTCGCCATAGGCTCGTGGGTTTGACGGCTTGGACTCCTTCAGAAAGCCTGCAGTCTAGAAGGCAAGCCCTCTCTGCTCATGGATCATCAAAGGTGGGCCTTGTTTTGTAACAGGAGCCCATTTCCTATCCACTCTCTGCTTCCTGACAGCAGAAGCCACATCACAAGCCAACTCGTGCACCTGCTGCCAAGTCTTCCCTGACAGATGGGCTGTGTCTTCTGAAATGGTTAGCAAAAGTCAGCCTTGCTTCTTCTCTCGTGTCCCTACTTTGTCAGGTGTTTGGCCCTACCAACAAGAGAAGAAAGTAACACCCTCTACATTTCACGATTCGTACCACAGATTTTGTATTCTTACTCCAATTGCTATAATAGCTCTGTCACTGTGCTGCAGGGATATTTCGTGTAGGTGCTAGAAGCCACAGAGTGATGTGGGCAACTTAACAAGCACTTTGAAAAATGAGCTAAGTTAGGGCTGGAGAGAAGGCTCAGCCATTAATGACTAACTAGGCTTACAACCCAAGATTAGCTAAGTTAGTCAAAACCTTAGAAAATGTAACTTGATACTAACCCTAGAAGACTTAGAACCATTAAATAAATTAAGCCAGTTATTAGAATATTTCCACAAAGTATTAGGAGAATCAGTTCAGGAATGCATAGAGATACGGTGCCATACACAGGTTTGCTTTATTTCAGGAAAGAAAGAATAGTTAGGGGTCACCTTAGAAGACAGATATGCTAGTTAGTTTGCTTCCATTATTATACAGTGCATACATGTATCAAAATATTACCCCGTACTGGTGAGGGTGAGGGAAAGATGTTCTGCCCCTTCCTCTTGCCCCTGCTACCTATGGTGGGCTACATACTACAGCACTCAGGAAATGGGCCCTGAACCTCACCTGGGTAGCACAGAGGGGCTGACCTTATAGACAGGGTACAGGTGAACCGACCCAGAGAAAGTGAGCCTGAGAGATCTGGCCTTGCCCCTCATCTGCCATGTGGTGGTGTGGGTGGGGGAGAGATGCCCTCCTCCACACCCTTTGCTGCCTGTGGCAGGTGGTAGAGCTGTCCTTGGCCCCTCACCAGCTGCAGCACTCAGGAGAGTGGCCCCTGCACCTTGCCTGGTCAACACAATAGAGCTGGTCCTGATAATGAAGGTGTGGGAAAGTTGACCATGAGGGCATGAAAACCTAGCTGGCCCTGCCCCAGCTCATTGCTGCAAGTGGTGAACTAGTGGGGGGAGGGCAATGCTGGAGAGCTCAGCCAAGGGCTGAGGACAGGGAAGAGCTGGTGGGTTGACCAACCCTGCAATGACCCAGGCCCAGAACCAAGGTTAAGAGTTGGTCCACCCCAACATCCACCCCATCTGTGATCTACTGGAGCACGTGAAGGGACCAGTCCCGCAGACCCAAAGCTGCAGGATCGCCAGGACACAGGGCAACAACAGGATATCCAAGAGGAGTCCCAGTGAGGGCCCAGCACTGATAGTGTAGCAGAAACCAGAGTCCTGGAACCAAACCAATGACTCTTTGCAATGAGCACCTGCAAGTAAAGATGTATGGACAAAAGGGTTTACTGTGTGACTCACTGTGTCACAATACAGCTTCCATGACAAGATCCCACCACCACCACTGCTTTTCTCTTTTCTTTTGTCTTTTTTCTCTTATTTTATTTCTTGGGGAAGATTGCAAGGGCAGAGGGAAGATATGAAGGGATGGGGAAATGAACGGGATGGAGATGCATGATGTGAAAGTCACAAAGAATAAATAAAAGGAAAGTTAAAAATATTACCATGCACCATATACTTATGTACACACTTTAGGTGTCATGAAAACAAGCTAAGAAATTCAATCAACTTGCTTACCTATAAAAGCAATGAAACCAAAATAGTAGACCAGTACTTTTAAAAAAATACATTTTAAATGGAGAAAATCATACAGCCACATCTTACTATGCTCATATTTTCCTGTTTCTTCTAGCCAAAGCAATGACCTGAGGAGGAAATTATTAGGGTTGTTCACAATAACTAGATTAAAAACAAAACAAAACAACCTATTGCTAATGCTACCACACTCTTTGGATACAGGATATAGAGAAATCAACCTTGGGTTGAACAGAAAACTCACCCCCTGCTGGCTAGCTTTCATGGTGCTATAAGGGCTACACAGGCTGCTGGCAGAGAAAAAGTATCACCCGCCTTATCCAACACTGGACCCAGCAGGATACAAGACTAACATGCCAGGCAAAGGTACCCACTGGTGCGATAGTGGCAAGACTGTTTACAGGGGTAACCAAATGCTCTCTTGATTGGATCTGAGGCTTGCTCCATAGGAGAGAATTTACACCTGGCACTGTAAACATGGTCGAAGTTTACTAAACATGGTCGAAGTACATGTTTAGTTAGCTAGAGAAATCATGGGCCTTGGGGGGAAACTGCTGCTGGTTTTTCTAAATGGTCATGTTGTCAAACTGCCTGCTAAATGTTTGTGTCTGTATACATGGTTTGGTGCTGCTCTCAACTTTAATTGCAGAGAGCAGTGGCTAATGCAAAGATACAACTGTTCGGAACGCTGAGACTAAGAGACTGTGAAGGCCCAGTCATGGGTGGACATCCCTAGCAAGCTGCCCCACCCACTCCACCCACAAAGGCTTGGGAGTGTAGGGGCAGAAAGAACATAAGAGACACAGACTGGAGAGGAGTGCTGGACATAACAGAAGACGGTATTTATGCTCTCATAAGCTCACAGTAGCTGCTTTAACCTGCACAAGAGCAGACAGGCTGAAAACTCCAGTGCAGACCAGGGAGGGCCTTGAAAGGCCAGCCCCACACCTACCCAGTGAGAGAGAAATATTTTACTTTGCAGGGGTGGTCATTGGTTGGTTGCCCACTTTTAGAGGCTGACTCCACTCCAACGTGCATTGGGAAAAGAAAGATTTGACTTACTTGATTAAAAGTAAGTAAATACATAAAACAAATATTTTAAATATGATAATTTGTTCTATACAAGTTTTCATTGACAATGAGAAAAGACTTCAATGCATATAAAAATATTAACACGATCACTTCATAAAGACATCTATTTCAAACAATAGGTAATATGCAGACATATGGGGGGAAATCCCTGGTATAAATAAATACCCAAACAGAAATTAGGGCAATGGCAGAAACAGAAGAAAAAAAAAAACATGTGAAAAATGTCCAGCACCATTCAAAGTTCCAGAAGTCAATGGTATTTTATCCCATCTAGAGGAAAAACATCTACTGAATTGGATGTGGAATGTTAAAACCTCACATGCTAGCAGGGTACCAATAGGTCTATTCACTTTTGTGTTGTTTTTCTCTAGTTGAATATACTCCGACTCTATGATGTGGAAATTCTCCCTTTGCTAGAGCCTCTCTGGAGAAACTTGTGCCCAACTGTATGATAATACACGAGAAAAACCTTTAAATAACATTACTTGTGACAGCAATCATTGGATACTGTCCAAATACTAATCAATGATGTAACAGTTGCTTATAGTATATGTACAACATACAGTGTGAACACTATAAACTCCAGCTGCATCAATGTCATAAAGATATACATAGATATTTCCTTTGTAACTATATAGTGCACCGTGTGTGTGTGCGCGCGTGCGTGTGTGTGTGCGCGCGTGCGTGCGTGTGTGCGTGCGTGTGTGTGTGTGTGTGTCACAAACTGATCTTACTGGTTTACAAATGGTTACAAATGTATCTCAGAAGGCTACAGTGAGAGCTGGAAGTGGCACACAGCTGTAATCCAGCAAAGTGGAGGCTGAGGTCATATGATGATAAGCACTAGGCCAGCCGGGGCTATACGGAGAACCTGCCCACCCCACCCCACCCCAAAAAAAAGCAAATGAAAGAAAGAAAACTTTGTTATAGAGCCTTCATCTAGTAACTGATGGAAGCAGATGCAGATAGCCACAGCAAAGCACTGGGTCAATTTCCTGGAGTCCAGTTGTAGAGAGGGAGGAACGATAATATGAGGGGGGATATTATGGGGGGATACCTTGCTCAGCCTACATACAGCAGGGAGAGCCTTGGTCCTACCTCAAGTAATGTGACAGACTTTGTTGACTCCCCATGGGAAACTTCACCCTCTCTGAGAAGTGAATGGGGGGTGTGAAATGAGAGGAAGGTGGAGGAAGTGGGAAGGGGGAGGGAAGGGGAACTGGGATTGGTATGTAAAATAAAACAGATGTTTAAAAATTTAAAAACAATAAATAATGAATAAAAAGAAAGAAAACACAATAAGCTAGGTAGTGAGGTAAGGATCCTGTTGGCCTCATTTTGCAGAGAAGGATGCAGGATACGGCTTCAAAGTCCAGAGGAGTAGTTATAGCCTGGTGTCCTTTTATAGTAAAACAAATAAACCAGCAGAACCCAAGATTTTATTATTTATGACGTATACGCATAGAAAATAATTTCAAAGAATGAGTAAAACGAAGGCCCCAAATTTAAGAAAATGGTTATCCCAGAGAGTCTAATGTGCTTGAAGATTGAAAGTAGCAAGATAACAATGCTCTTGGTGGATAGGTCAATTTGGCAGGCACCTGCAGCAGGCTTCCTGTTCCCTGGAGCGAGGAAATGGATATGCCCATGGATAGCAGCAGAAGTAGGGACAGTCACTAGAAAAAGATACTTCCAAGGGAGGAACCAGACAGGAATAGGAATTTTAGGAATTCAAATGGCAAAGGCTGTTTAAGGAAAAAATAAAATAAAAAGTGGCTTTTATACCAAATAACATGGTCAGTCTCTAGGGTTTTGCATAGTGCAGGATTACCTGTGCATGGTCTGTTACATGTAGCTCTACATGCAACTTCATGTATCACCTATCTTATTAGTATCCTAAATTTCCATTCAGGGGTGTGCATTTCAGTATTATAATGAACCTCGATCCCAATCAGACACTCTAATGGGTAATGAGTCTCTTCATCAGAACCAATGTCCTTTGGTAGTCAGCAGAGTTTGGGGCATTCCAGCCTTCCTCTTTGCCAACAGGGAAATATGTTGCAAAATATGCTCATTCTGAAAACTTTGTGTAAGGCCTTCCTGATCTAACTTCTCACCCTACTCTCCACCCCATACTCTCTAGCCTCAGTATCAGTAATGCCCTTGTTCTTTCAAATAGCAATGGACTCATGGTTGACTTTGTTACTTCTGTTGGTCCATTTCATTCTATACATATGTATGTGCATACATATATGTGTGTGTAGACCATGTAATGTTGTTTATATGAATATTATAAATTAATAAAATGATTGAACTTTGCGACACCATGCTGGACAGTTATAGGTCAACTTGACACAAGCTAGAGTCATTTGAGAGGTGGGAAGCTCAATTAAGAGAATGAATGCCTCTACAAGATCAGGGTGTAGGCAAGCCTGCAGGGCATCTTCTTAATTAGTGACTGATGGGGAAGGGTCCTGCCTATGTGGGTGGTGCCATCCCCGACTTGTGACATATATATATA
>LOJH01012462.1:0-13507 GCA_001685095.1 Ellobius talpinus
TCCCTCCATCCCCCCCTCTGTGTATGTGTACAACTTATGACACAGATCTCTCACCATGTGCAGTCTGGAAATTGAACTTAGGCTGTCAGGCTAGGCAGCAAGCACCTTTACCGCTGAGCCATCTGAATAGCCGGACGTTGTATTTTCAGAAGCTACCAGCATATCCTGAACAAATGGTTGTTTTCCAGTCTGCCAGGAATCTGCCTAAACTGGGCCCTGGAAAAGCATAGCTGGCTTAGGCCCAAACAATGCCTGAGAGCATGCTCCCACCCCTCGCGGCCGTCTGGGTGGCCACACTTGCCCAAACTTAGCATTTTTCCTTCTGGAAACAAAAGTTGGCAGTGGGTGCCAGATGGAAAGCTCCAATGTCTGTAGGAGGCTCCACACTCAGGAAGGCTAGGCACTGCTCTTCTGGCTCCCAGAGGCCTGGAGAATCAGGCTAGGCAAGGTAGCTGCCCTGGGTCTGACCCTGGGAACCTGCTTTTCTGATGTAGGATGGATGCTGAGCTTTCTACACTCTCAATGCATATCCCAGATTGGGATCCTAGACAGTCCTGAGTTCACCAATAACTCCCACCTGAGGCCCCTTACGCTCCAGCCTCTCCCTGCGGCCACAATGAGGTCTTCCTGAGTTCTCAGGTAGGGACAGTCCTTGTCATGGCCTATGGGCTCTGCAGATTTTGTATCTGTGACTTATGCCTCCTCATGCACCATCATTTCCAGAATGTACATGTATTGAGTTGAAGCACAGTCCTCGCCTTTTGGATGCTCATCACTGGCCATGCCTTGTACTCATAGCTCTGCATACAGGGTGATGGCAGTTCTATAGGAAGAAGCCTGAGACAGGGCTAGTTTACTCTTACAGAAAGCAGAGGGTTCTGGTTTTGGATCCATCTCCTGGGACTCCCCATTGCTCAAGCCTCATGGCTGCTGGGTTGCCATTTTCAAATGTCTTTTTTTTCCTGTTCCTTTCCTTTTTTGCCAGTTTGTGGAACAGCTTGTTTCACAGAAGCCTCGGGTACCCAGGAGTTCCTCTGAACCTCTTCTTACCTCCAGACTTGCTCTCATTCTGGCTTTTGAAACACAGGCTTTATCCTCCCTTCCCTGGCCACTCCCATCCTCATTCAGCATCCAGAACCTGCATTTTCACTAGCTCCACCCGTGTGTGAATTCCCCTGTTGCTTCACTGTATTGGTGTCTCTGTTGCCTCTTTCAACAGGCTAGCAGTGCATCCAGGCCCCCAATTTCTGGAGGTCCCTCTCTGTATTCAACCATGTATGTACATGAATATGTAAATAGACATGCATGCTTGTGTATGTGTGTGTGCACACTCAGGTCTAGACATAGCCCTGAGTGGGCCTCCTCCAGGAACAGCATTATGCTGAGTACCAAGGTCTGCCTGAGTCCTTCCTGATTCTCACCATTGCCCTAGAAGGCTAAGAGCTCACAGGTGACCAGGCTGGACATCAGCCTGAGGCTGCTGGAGCTGCAGTGAAGCGGGTAAGTTGCAGACCTGACAAGAGTCCTGTGGCAGCACTGGGCCCTCCTTGCTGGGAGAGGACAAGTGTGTCTGGTTAAGACAAACCAGTGTCATTAGTGCATGAGGGCTGGTCCTTACCTCATTGTTGCCCTTCCCAGGCACAGCAAGCATCCAACATAGCTGTCCCCTGGCCAGGATAGAGCTCTTGCAGAAGCCCACACTGTCCAACTGAACTGCATCCAGGATGGTATTCCTGCCCTCTGCCAAGTCCCACAGGCACAGCCGCAGGTCCCGGCCCTGGCTGATGAAACAAGGGGAGGGGTCTATGAGACAATGTAAGCATTATGTACCCACTTGAACTGGTATCTGGCCTATAGCCCTTCCAAAGAAAGCCAGGTAAGCTTTGCACCATCCAGGCTAGTTGAAGAGGACTTCTCCCTCAGGGTTCACAGCTGAGTTGGCACTGAGGCCAAGATAATTCAGTAGACTAAGACTATGGACACAGGCATGCACCTATGACCAGCCTCCTGCCGTTCAGTGCCACTGAAGTATATCTGCACCCCTTTCTTCTCTGTAAAGTGCCTTTAAGGATTCAGAAATCTCACTTGGGTCTCTTCCAAAGTGCATTTGAGACCTACATTCACTTAAAATGCCAAGCAAGCATGTTGAGAGCAGCTACAGGCGTCACCACCAGAGCTGGAAAAAATCCAGCTGCTCTGCAGCAAAAGAATGCCCAAGTATGCTGTGCCACAGAGTGCCATTCAGCAAGGGACAGCGCCGACTGCTGACACATGCAACAGTTGGAAGGAAGCTGAGCCACGATTTGTTAAATGAAAGAAGCCAGATCTGAAGTTCTGTAGCATGTAGCTACAGTCCTGTGACATTCTAGAAAAGGAGTAGGCACAGGATGGAGAACCATGAGAGAACTGACCACAGTGGGTAGCTCTGGGCTTTGTGGGATAAAAGATGCTCATGTGGCCTTGAGGAAATGGACACATGGCAGTGCTGTGCCAAATCCACAGACCCATAGACAGCGTGACTGCCGTTGTGCACAATGAAAACAGCCCAGCCAGCTGACCAACAGCCTGTGAAGGACTGCACTGTGACTATGTGGATAACAGGGCGCTGGTTCAGGCAGAGCAAACAGATGCTGACCTGAGGCACACAGGAGGTGCTGACTGAAGCCTATATGGTTAAAGATTCACATAACTGTAAAAACAGTGGCCCTGAGCAGGCTGGGATCCTTACAGGCACTGGCTCTCCCTCTCTGGCTGAGCAAATATTGGAGCAGTAGTGGATGCAGGGACATGGTTCCTTTCCAAAGAGCTGTGGTACAGCTGGTGAGCATACAGATCTGTGGGTCATATCAGAACTTGGAGGTCAGCATGAATATGTGTGTGGCCAGACACATGCAGATAGGACACACAGCTGAACATAGGTGAGTGGGACAGGATGGGCATGTAGGTTCAAGTCTCTGTCCTCCTGTGCCACCCATGGATAGACCAGTGCTAAAACTCATCAGTTTTCTAAGCACAGCAGCCAGGTTTCGGGAGAGACGTTGATTCTACAGCTGGAGTAAGGGAAAGCCAAGATGAGGTTCAAGTGTCTTGCAGCGTGGGGAAGGAAGGCAGCATTAACAAATGAAACAAAAGATGCTATTGGCAGCGAGCCCTTTAAGAAAGGGGAAGCAGGGACAGCTCTTCCGTTCTGACTAAAGCAGTATTCTACCAACAGAGTGAGCAGGTATAAGGGAGACAGAGTTCCATGAGAATACACCAGACAGAACTACTTCAGGCAGAAGCCACTGCAGGAAGCTACCAGCAGTGGGAAAAACAAGGTATTAGCACAGGCTCAGAGTGTCCCTAGAATGTTCTAGGGCCTGTGCTGGCTTTAACAGGCCTGCATATTCTTGGATCCCCCCCCCCACGACCTGCTTCTCAGGGACCTAGGAAATGCTATGGGTTGAGGGCCTCTTTTCTTTTCCTTTTTTTTTGGGGGGGAGGGTAGGTGGTATTTTGAGACAAGGTCTCTCTATATAGTTCCTGGCTGTCCTAAAGTTCAGAGATCCTTGGGCCTCTGCCTCTGAGGATAAAAGTTTCCTGCTTCCCCACTTTTTAAAGGGCTCACTGCCAATAGCATCTTCTGTTCATCTGTCTGCTACGGCCATCAGGCCCTGCACGAGAACCTCCTTCTAAAACACACGGGACTGCAAGTGCTCAGGTATTTTCAGAGCTTGGAATATTTGTGTAAACTTCACCAGTTAACCCCCCTATTTTGAAAACAGGAACTAGGAAAAGCTCTGAAATCTGAAACTTTTTGAGAGCTGATATGACACTCTACAACTTTCAGATTTTTATTCAGGGAGTCGTGGCACATGGTTTTAATCCCAGCACCAAGGAGGTGGGTCTCTGTGAGTTCAGGTTCAGCCTGGTCTACAATGTAAGGTGTACCAGGTTAGCCAGAACTATATAGTAAGACCCTGTCTCAAAAATCAACAAGAAACAGCTTTCAGATTAGGGAAATTCTACTTCTTGAATGCTGATAGTGGGTCCAGCAGGCACCACCCACCTATGGGACCAAGGAGACAGAGACTCATGCACCCCCAGCACCACAAGGCTGGCAGTCACCACACTGGGGTTCCTTCCCAAACACAGGGCCTCAGTCTTATCCTGAACCTGAGGGCATTCTACTGAGCCCTTGAAAAGTACCGAGATCATGGGAAACGCAGACTAGGGAACCAATCCCAGGGTCCACGTGTAGCTGCTAGCATTTGCTTCCTGTATGTGACCTTGGACACTGATGTCAACAGAGCTCAGCTGGAGGGGAAGCACAGAAAGGATGATGGGCAGCGGGCTTTGCCTGCATCCCACCTTAGCAGCACACTCCAGAGGGACTGCGGGTCTAAAAGAAGAAACAGTGAGCTCTGGAGATGTCCATGTCTTAGCACAGTCTCCTCCATAAGACCCAGGAGCCCGACCACATAGACGGTCTGGCCAACGTGACTCCATTACCATGAAGTCACCCCTAAGAGAGTATAAACATATGTCACCCTGTTGCAGAGATAATCTTTGATAGAATAATGATGCTATCTAAAATATAAAAAGGACTTCACATATCAAGAAAGATGCAGTCAGTTCAGTAGAAAAATTGGCAGAAACCAGTGGTATATCTCAAACTGGCCTCAAACTCACAGCAATCCTGTCCATTTCCTGAGCATTGGGACCACAGGTGTGTATTAAATACCTGGCAGTCTTTTGCTTTGTTTTCCTAACCTAAAGTTAGGAAAAACTCATAAAACCATTCTGCTCTTTTTCAAGACACACAGGAAGCCAGTCTAGCAGCCCTGGGCTGCTGCCACATGCACAGCGGGCGGTGCTGTGGCGCTGTACTTGACTGGGCAGTGGTTACTCAGGTGCTAAAGGGTCTGTGTGCTCCTGCACTACCCTGGAAAGAAGTGGCTTCATAATGAAGAAGGTAAAGAAATGCTAGCTGGTGCAGCTCTCATGGCCCAGGTGCAAGTAGGGCTGGGGGTCCTTCAGCCCTGCTAGATATGAAAGCACACAACCCCTTTCAGGGCCTCTCGGAGAAACCTGGACCCAAACACAGCTGAGGCCAGGCAGCCTTGGTGGGCCATGGCCTCCAGTGCAGTGCAAATGCACCTGGGCATTCCACACCTGCAGCCCCCTCTACAGGCCTCCTGACCCTCAGTGGGGACGTAGGTGGGGCTGCAGCACCATCTCCCTGGCTGGGAGGTAGGGTGTTTATATACGTGCCAGTCCCAGGCTACTCTTCATGCCTTGTAAGCCACTTGGCTTGGTCCTAGTCCTATGACCAAGGCCACCCAAGTGTCTGGGCCCTGGGCGAGCAGGGACTCTTCAGGGCTGAACTTTCAGTTCTTTTGAGCCTGGGTTCTGCTTTATTCATCCCTGTCCTTTTAGCATGGTACGGTTACCTCTATCCACTTCTAAGTCACAACTCAGGGCCTTTCTATCAGCTGCCTTCTGGCTGGTGTCCGCTACCTCAGATGACACCTCCAGAGAATCCCAGGGAAGAAGATGGTCCCGTCCGAGAGAAGTCAGAGCTGTCTAGTTCCCAAAGGCTGGAGCTGCCCCACACTCCCTATAAACTACAGCCAAGCTGGCATGATGCCCCTAACACCTTTGGTTCATTGCCATTCTGCTCTAGCTAAAGACAGTCACAGGGGCCTGTCAAGAGTTCCCAGCAGAGGTCCCCTGCTGCTCCCTTGTGCTGCTGTGACCCACCTGAGGAGCTGGTACTCCTGGGGCAGTGTCTTCAGCCAGGTCACACCCTGGCCCCCGTGGCCATTCAGGGTGGCCACTGTCCTTCTGGTCTGCAGGCTCCAGATGTGCACCAGGCCACTCTGAGACCTGTTGGAGACAGGCAAGGCAGGGATGGGGCAGCAGTCAGTAGACATCTTGAACTGCTCCAGACCAACATCACACACAGCCAGTGGAAGGTGTGAGGAGACTTGACTCTGAACTGAAGGTCAGCAGAGATGGCCAGAGGGCCTGGGGTTGGGGTACTTTATCAGAATGCAGTGGTGTGAGACACAGGCAAGACTCTCTGCTCCTCCAAGGAGTTCCAGAGTAGACAGTGTTTCAGGCAAGCACAGGGCCTTCTGCCAGCACCTTAGGTAAGCACTATGTTCTGGGAAATCCAGTGCTGGACATCACCCTGGGCTTGGGGTAGGACAGCTGTTACTCACCCCGAGAAAAGGAGTGGGCTCCCCAGAGCTTGGGATGGTGAGCCGAAATGCAGCGTGTTCACAGGTGACTGTGTCCCTCGGAGGACAAACGTGGGACCAGGCGGTGGTGGGGATAGGGCTGCCATGTGGTAAATGCAGTCCTGGGGTGCAAGAGAGAACATGTGAGTGACGGAGAGCTCTCTATTTCTTCAGAAGGCAGCTGGAAAGGGGCATCTAGAAAGCTGTTGGCTCGGTACTCAACTTCTGCCCCTTCTGGGAAAAGGATGCTGTTCTCCATCATGCAGACAGGCTCTGTGGCTGAGAAACAGCCAGCTCTTGGCATGGACCACACGGCTGCCAGAAGAGCAGCCTGTTGGGGGCTGCAGACCCCTGGCTCCTTGACTTTCTTTGCCTGCCTCAGACCCTTTGCCTGCTGGAGTGAACTGAGCAAAACAACTTGTTTACCTGTGCCTGCAGCTGCTCTGAGCACAAGACCCTGATGGCAGGGGAGGGGGTTCTGGTGAGGCCTGCAGCTGAAAGATCCCAAAAGCTGGGGTGTGACTATCAGTTAAGGATCCCTATATAAGCTTCCGTGGAGCACAACAAACTTGGCACTCTTGTATCAAGGATGACCCGTGTCCCTGTCTGTCTGGGTGTGTGCATTTTTATGTTTCCAGCCTAGTTCCCGGCTCGCATACCGTCCTGTAGTGCAGGCGCTACAGCAGCCCATCCTTGCCTCAACTGCCAACCTGTCATTGTTCCTGCTCGGCACCTCCAGCCCTCCCTATCCCTGAACCCCCATCTTACCTATCAGCTCTGGCAGCTCTGGTATCACAAAGGCCCAAGCCTGCCCCTCCTTGGCAATCACATCCTAGGAGCCCAATATGGAGGTCTTGCTGCCTCTACAGTAGAGCACTTGCCTACCAAGCTCAAGGCCCTGGACTCCACTCCTGGCACCACAGAAAAGGAGCCTTCGTTTGGCCAAACTTGATTCAGGCTCCTGGACCTTCTTGTAGGCCCATGTGAACACTTTTAGAAAAAACTCAGTCAGTTTAGTGTCACCCATACCCGTTATCTGCATGCTCTCGAAGCCATCTGCTGACCCTGGTCTGACTTCAGCCTGGATCCCCAGACTCCTGCCATGTCCTCCCCCCATGTTGTGAAATATATTTGTGCTGTGTGAAGATGTGTTGCTGTGATTGATGTAATAAAGAGATGAATGGCCAATAGCTAGGCAGAAGGTATAGGAGGGACTTCTGGGGGACAGAGAGGACTCTGGGAATAAGAAAGGTGGAGACTCCAGGAGACGTTAACAGTCACAAGCCACATGGCAGAACACAGATGAATATAAATGAGTTAATTTAAGTTATAAGAGCTAGTTAGGAACAAGCCTAAGCTATAGGCTGAGCTTTCATAGATAGTAAGTCTCTGTCATTAATTGGGAACTGGCAGGACAGAAAAACACTTCCACCTGCCCCCTGCTATAAACCCTTACTTATCACACTTTTCAGAGTTGGCTTAATCTTTTCCCACGAGAGCCCACGTCCTTGTCCCTATGGTGGTCCACGAGTCAGGTGGTCAAGATTGACCCTGCATACTCACAAGCACTCATCCTGACACCCACAGGACTGAGTCTACCAGCAGGCTTCACTGCTGTGTCTCCCCTGGGTACCTTCCACTCTGTAGCCCCTTTTCTTTCCTCCTTAAAGTAGAATAATGATGTGCCTGGAGGATGAATACCATTCTTGCCCAATGCCAGCCCTGTGCCCAGCGCCAGCATCAGCGCAGCAGACACGTGCTTACAAATGAGAGCCGTGCGGGGTCCTGAGAGTGCTACAAGCAGCCCTACTGGATCCTGGCCTGAACCACCAAAACTTTTAATTATTTTTGTTCGTTTGTTTTTGAGACAGGGTTTCTCTGTGTAGCCCTGGTTGTCCTGGAACTTTCTCTATAGACCAGGCTGGCCTCGAACTCAAGAGATCCACCTGCTCAGAGTGCTAGGATTAAAAGTGTGCACCACCATTACCAGGCCAGAACTTCTAATTATAATCACTCTGTGAATAGCATACTCTCTAATTTTGAGAAACCAAGGCAGGAAATGATTGGGTGAGCTGCTCCAGATTCTTGGGAATGGATCTGAAATGCTCTCAAGGCACGTGCCACCAAGTGGCAGAGCAGCCAGGAAGGGTACACGTGAAAGGGCAGGGCAAAGTCATCTGGTCACACCCACAGAACTGCTGTCTCAGCAGACAGACCATGCCTCAAAGCACAGGACCTGCTAGGGTCTACCTTGCAAAGAAGAAATTTCCAGTGCCCTAGACCACACATTCAACCTTGTCTGTAGTCTACCCCCTCACAGTACCCCAGTATCTCAGCTGGCCACTCTTCAGAGGCAGGGGTGGCCCCAAGGCCACAAGCTAGGATGAAGGTAGAGGAGAAAAGGTCAGAGGCAGACAGCAGGGGGCTGCAGGTTGTTTCAGGCGTCTTTCCACTGGGCAAAGGCGCATCCTGCTCTACTTACATGCAGCCTGCACAGCAAGGAGAGGCAGGTCTGCCCAACTTGGGTGGCAGCTGCAGCCATCAAAAGAACATGGCAAGGAAAAGAACGGAGCAAAAGAGCTGAGCAGGATTCTTCCAGAGTGGAGACTGGGCTTTAAGGCTGGTGTGGAATGTAGGAAGAGGGACTACAGGCTGAGGCCACACACAGCGACAAGCAGTAAAGAGGCCAGGGAGGCAAAGGCTTCTGTAACAGGCAGCCTCCCCAGGACAACCCTATCAAGTCCATCTCCACCAGCATGCCCCAGTGCCATACCTCCACACTATCCTACACCCTCCCTTTTCCACTGTTACAGGAAAGGCAGGTATGGGCTCTGATCCATACCACAATGGAAGGCATACAGCAGCCAGAGCCAGGCTCCCAGGAGACCACCAGGTCCTATATGGAGGGTAGACAAGGATCGGGGAAGGCAAGGGAGGTCTGTACCCATGCCAGACACATATCTCGTCCTACTGACCTGATGCAGGTCCCACCAGGTCAAGCCTTTTCTAGGCTAACTCTATGCTTGGACCCTGACTCCCTCAAGGGCTTTCAAAGAAAATAAGGTCACCAGGAATGCAGGTACAAACTGCCAAGTCCCCTCTTCTCTGGTTTTTTTTTTGGGGGGGGGGAATAGGGAAAGAGCTTTAGCTCTATAAAACTTTTTGGTAAACGCTAACTCTTCACAATGTCTACAGAGAAGACACAACCTACACTGTTCACAGACACACGCCCCTGAAAAGATCACAAATGCTAGAACTGCCTCGAGCAGGTAGTCCAAACAACAGGTTCAGGGGACAGCTGTGGGCCCTCCAAAGCCCAGCTGTGTTCTTGCCAGATACAGGTCCACAGGCCCTAGCTCCCCCACCGCCAAAAACTTAGTCTCTTACAGCTCATTCACCCAGCAGGGAAACTCCAAGGCCAGGACAGGGGCATCCTGCCACCTGCATTCAAGCAATGAGCTCTGGCAGGCCACCCCCTATGGGAGGCTACTTCTGTAGGCACACGAGTGTAATCCAGATACCACACACACTGTAGCCATGTTATACACACAGATGCTCACACTTATACATGCATACATCAACACACACACACACACACACACACACACAGAGATGTAGCCCCTTCAGATGTATTCCACACACAAGGGCATACAGACCCTCAGGTACACACCAGAACACATGTGTACACTTGTACTCACATGCACACTCATGCACATACATGTGTAAGAGTTCTTACACACATGACCCTGGGCATTGCCAGCCGAAGCTCGGCCCACACTTGCCGCCTGCCTGCGGCATGGTGGGAGTTTCCAGAGCCTCCCAGCAGAAGACTCATTGTGAGGTGATGAAATCAAGGGCTCCTCTATTGTCTCCCCAGAAATGCAGGGAACAAACCCGTCAAGTCACGCTGTTACAACAGCCGAAAAGTTCAGGCCAAAATGATGCATCAACAATTAAGGGCTCCATCATTTCAGGCAATTAAAATAAATGCTTTATTTGAAAACTAATTAATTCTACCTACATATTTTTCCTATGACAATATCTTATGATTACTTGATTTATGACACCTAATTATTCTTTATTAATCTAATTGAGAATAATTGTATAATCCTATCTCTCCTGGCCCCTGGCCCCTGGCCACCCTGAGTGGAGGCCGCAGACCTTGTGTATGGCCCATGCAGTGCTGCTGCGTGGTGCTGAGGTTCTATTTCTTGTCTCTTGCTCCATGAGTGGGAGAGCAAAAGATCAGAAAACAATGCAGAGCACACTTTGGTTCTGCCTGCTCTTCAAGATGTCAAAGCGAGACAGATTATTTTAAAAATTTCCAGGAGAGACAACCTTTCCTATAAATGCCACAAGTGCCGAAGGCCCTTGGCCCACACACTGTAAATAACAGCACCTCCCTGGGCAAATCACTGCAGCCTTTGTCTAGAGGCCTCAGGGTCATCCTCGTGGAGAGGTTCCCTCTCTGTGACTCTCCTGTGCTGCTAATTTCATGTCAATCTTACACAAGCTAGAGCCATCCATGAAGAGGGAACCTCATCCATCAGATTGGCCTGCAGACAGGTATGTGGGGGGCATTTTCCTCATTAATGGTTGATGTAGGAAGGTTCACTTCACTGGTGGTGGTACCATGCTTGTGCAGCTGAGCAAGCCATGGAAGATAAGCCAGTAAGCAGTGTTCCTCCATGGTCTCTTGAGTTCCTGCCCTGAATTCCCTCAATGATAGTCTGCAAGCAGACAACTAGGCCAGACAAACTATTTGCTCCCCAGATGCTTTTGGTCCTGGTGTCTATCACAGCAACAGAAAGCAAACTGGGGTGGAGGGGATATATCCCAAATCAGATCTGAAAAAAGATCCAATCTGGTAAAAGGTTGCTGGGAAGTAGGTTTCCATGGTACTCTTTTGTGGTTACTAGTCACAGAAGGAAATGTGCTTTTACCATGGGGACATCTAGCTGTCACCACCTTCCCCAAATGATACAAGTCTATGCCACTAACGATAAACAATAGGCATTGCTTATCTCCCGATGAGATACGATAAGGTGTCATGGCGTCATCTGCATGAACCCATGCTGACAATTTTCAGACATGAACCTGGCCATGGAAACAGACACATCCAGACATGGGACACTACACAAGAAATTTAGCTTAGGCTTGTGAAAATGGACAAGGTCAAGAGAGACTACAGACTTAAAGCAATATCAAAACCAGCTGGGCAGCTCTCAGGAGGCAGAGGCAGGCAGGTCTCTGAATTCAATGCCAGCCTGGTCTACAAAGTGAGTTCCAGGACAGCCATGGCTACACAGAGAAACCCTGGGGTGAGGGGGGGAAGGAAGAAGGAAGGGAGGGAGAGGGAGAGGGAGAGGGAGAGAGAGAGAACTAAAGATAGCACGCCCAGCTTTTAAATGCCACCAAGCGCATGCGCACAGGGGGATGTCATGGCTGCATCATATGCAGATTACAGAACTCACGCATGCGTGCAAGGACTCAGGCAGCTGCGTCATACGTAGATGATGCAACCATGCTGCTTATAGGTCATGCGGGGTCCTTTAAGATTCCTGGAGCCATTAGGCACTTCTGCCTGAGTGCTTGTCCGCACATGCAAGGCCCTGGAACCAGGAAGTGTCAGCCATGATGTGTGGTTGAATCATTACAGTATCTGCTGTAGATAAAATTTCTAAATAAAAGTTGATTTGTCAGATATTTCAAGAGCAGGCCAGCTTGAAGGTTAAGTGTCTATGGTGGCGTCTTACTTTGCTATGGCTGCCATAATTGTAAAACAGCACAGATCTGGGAGCTGAAACAATCTTGGAAGCTGGAATTGTGAAATCATCTTCATTCATAAGAGATAAGGCTGCACACTAAAGGCCTCGTTTTGACATAATTACCTCTGTAAAACATGACCCCAAACACCATATTGTCATGTTCCAGGGGTCAGCATGTTAAAACTTATAATTGGAGGGCAACCCAACTTAGATCATAACAATTAGCCAGGCACAGAATTTCTAGATATATTACAAGAATGAGAAATTCTAATTTTATTAGCATGAATTATATAAAATGAGATAAGATTATAAATTGGACTGATTCTAGCAAGAGTGTATAGATCTTGAATATCAAACAAAAAAATTTAGATTTTATTCCTCAAGCAATGGAAAACCAGAAATGAACCGGGGCAAAGGAGTCATGCAGGTAGAGCAGTCATGGCAGTTCCGGTAAGCCAGAAGGCAGGCTGTCTCACCTTCCTTTGTGCTATCAGTTTCCCTTTCTACCAAAATTTAGAAGCTGCTAAAAATTATGAGTATTAGTAGAGAGCATTCAGTTTAAAATGGCAGAATCTAGTTTCACATACAACGCAGTTTTCCATCTAAGACATTTCAGACTAACTCTAGAATTTATATTTCTTACATTTTATATATTTAATGTTTCTATTTCATCTTTTGAACACATGGGTTTTATAGGTTTTTGGAACTCTGCCTGATATTTCCTATATTTATACATCCTAGGGCAGTTTCAATTGAGTGGATTTTCTGTTAATCATGGCTCCTGATGTACACCTGATTACTTAGCCGAGACAGTCAAATTTCCCTAATAGAGGCTGGATGTGTTGTATTGTTATAAACATTCTCGATCTTTATTCTGGGATTCCACCAAATCACTTGGAAATGTGTTTTTTTTTTCATTTTTATAATTTTGTACGTGAGAGGGAAGCAGGGTCACACTAGGCCTAATAATTACTTTCTGTGTGTGAGAGCACTCTTTTTGCCTTGTCCCATATACTTTGAGATTTTCTTTCTGGATTGCTAGCCACTGACTGTCTTCATTTTTTCATATACTTTTAAGAGTTTTATTCCATGATTAGATTGTTGCTAACCTATGCATTGCTGGCTATACAAAGACTTCTCTAAGAAAATCCCTTGGCTTCTTCCCGTTTGAAGTTCTCTCTGGTAATCTGTCCTGAAAACCCAAGAGGCTTTGCTGTAGCTGGAATTTCAGTGCTGTCTTATTAATGTAGGATTTGCTCTGGATTCCATCTCAGTTCCTTCAGTTCCAAGGCCTGGAAACTCTCCAAGGGCACTGACACTGAATACTTGTCCATCTCACCTTATTTGTTTTCAATTGATAAGGATGCTTAATCCCTCATTTTCTAATGTCTAGTGCCTTGATAATTAGTATTAGGCATTTGAAGTGATTTTGGGCTTTTTCAGACGTAATGGTAAATCAGTCTCCTTCTTTAGATGATGGTCTAAAACACATGCCAAAATAGGTGTTTCAATTTT
>LOJH01012462.1:13631-25589 GCA_001685095.1 Ellobius talpinus
TAGGTGTTTCAATTTTAAAAATATTGCTTTCCACATACAATTTTGGATGGAAGGGAGAAACATAAAGTAGACAATAAAATTAAAATTTACATATATTTCAAACAAATCATGATAAACCTGAAGTAGCTTAATTATATGACAAATATTGGAACATGATTTACCTGATCCCTTGTTCCAGCAACTTCTGGAACAAGAACTACCAATTACTTTAGGCCGGTGACAACAGGACTTCTAGAATCCTGGGGATTCCTCTAGACATTGCCCTCTACGTAGGGGCTTTTCCTGTTTTCCCGTCCACAAATGGGTCTGATCTCTGTGGCATCATTTTCTTCTTCCGTGTAGTCTAAACATCTCTCTTAATGCACAGGCCATTCCAGGACCACTTTACTTGTGATTTAATGATGATATTTATGCCAATACCTTTCCATGGTAATCTGCTGAAGGAACTTTTACTATACCTTCAGTATCTAGGAGAAGCCTATTTGTAGACATGCCTCTCATTTGGAGAGTCAGCATCGGAATTTAGAAAGCATTCTTTTGTCTTGTTGGAAGGATGGACTTCGCAGATCCACTCACCAAGGTTAAATCATACCCTGGTTTACTTTAAAAATCAAATCATTTTTAAATGTATTAGGGATTCTTGGTTTATAAATTAATATTTGATTATGTAAGAGAATTTATCTAGCCTATTTGAAAGAAAGCTCTTTGAATGTTAGCATTTCTTGTTTCTATATATCCTTTACCACAAATAATAATGTCTCCTATATCCCTAGAGAGGGAACTGAAAACTTATTATAGAAATTTCTTTTGTTTCTAAAAATTTCAACTGAAAACATAATATTGGATAAAAATGGAGTTGTAGAAAAATAATCAGGGTCAGATACAATTTACATTGTTTAAGGTATTTCAATTACAAGTTTTTTCATGATTTCTCTTGATTTTAGTTTCTATATATGAGTGTTTTGCCTTCATATATATGTATGTGCCATGAACCTACAGAGGCTGCTAGAAAGGGTGTGGGGTCCCTAGAACTAGAGGTACATCTGGTTGTGAGCCACCATATGGATTCTAGGAAGAGAACCCCAGTCCTCTGCAAGAACATCAAGTGCCCTTAAATGCTGAACTAAACCATGTCTCCTACCCCTAAAAGGTTTTCATGTCCAATAAATGATTCTTGTTCATAATACATATCAAGATAAAGGTAGTTGTTATGGAATATTATTTTAATGGGGCAAAGTTGTATTATATTTGTTTATGCTGTAGAATATTACTTTATGTGAAGGTGTATCACATTTGTTTGTGCTATTTTTGTTTAATTATGTAAAGATGCATTGCATTTGTTTCACCTTACCTGCCTAAGGCACCTGATTGGTCTAATAAAAAGCTAGATGGTCAATAGCTAGGCAGAAGATGGGTAGGTAGGGCTACCAGGCAGAGAGAATAAATAAGAGGAGAAATCCAGGAAGAAAGAGACAAATAAGAGAATATGGGAGAGAGAGACACGCCCAGAGCCAAGAGCTAGGCAGCCTCTAGTCTGCCAAGCATGAAAACAGCAGGAGAGTAAGATATATAGAAAAAAAGATAAAAAACCCTAGGCAAAACATAGATGAAAAGAAACAAGTTAAGTTATAAGAGCTAGTGGGACAAGCATAAGATAAGACCTAACATACACAACAAGTCTCCATATCATGATTTGAGAACTGGTTGGTGACCTAAAAGACAGCCTGCTATTGGGAGTAGTAAGATTTGTAAACTAAATGGGAAATACTGAATGAGGATGGCTATTTTACATCTGTAAAAATTTCCATTTTCTTCCCTCCTCTATCCTTTCTCCTTTTGCTTTTAATCTTTCTAAATGAGTTGTTTAGCGAATATGCCATTTTAACATTGACACCATTTTATTGATAGAACCGCATGACATTAGTCTATTCTTCTTTATTATTTCCTAGGTTTTAGTTATTTCATAATTAAAAACAACATTTTAAAAGCTGTCTCTTGACTCCGAAAGCTCTTTTCTTTAGTGGCTGACCCAGGTCATATTACTATGTACCTGATCAGTTGATTGTATCTTAATGATATTACCATTTTCCAAAGCATCTAGTTCACATTTGCTTCAAGATTTTTCCATTTTTATTTGTTATTTTTATGATAAATGTTAAACACATTTGAGTAAAAAGCGCAAACCTTTCTCTTTATTTGATATAACCTAGAAAGTCTCTAGAGGGAGTAATTATAATTGAAAAGTAAACTTGTATTTCATTATCTTATTTCATCCAAATGGAGCACAATCACACATTTACCATTTCTGAGTGTATGTAAGTGCATATCAATTTCATACCTGTAATATACAATACTGATGCAAAACATTTCAGGAGATTGGAGGTCCTCATTCATAAGACATTAAAAATAGAATTTGCGTGGGGCTGAGGGTACACAACTTTAATCCCAGCACTTGGGAGGCAGAGACAGGTGGATCTCTAAATTCAAGGCCAGCCTGGTCTATAGAGTGATTTCCAAGACAGCTAGGGACACACAGAGAAACCCTGCCTTGAAAAACCCAAAAAAAGAAAAAAAACCAAAAAAAACCCAAAAAACAAAACAAAACAAAAAAGCAAAAGTAGATTTTGCTAAATTCTATATGATTAGTAGATACTGATGGAAATAACACTATGCTTGATATACTTCATTTTTTATTATGCTAATGCATAAGATGACTTTAAAGTTTGCATACGAGAGATGAGAACACTAATTGCTTTGTACAATGTTGTGATGATCCTTCAACTATCTTTAGCTGTAAACGTTGTGTGGAGTGCCCTATTGAAAGGATCATGCAGAAGCCTTTGAAGTAATTTTATAAAACTCCAAATTATTTTAAATATTCTTAAAAGTGTTGGTGTATTATTGTAGTATTTAAGTGGTGTCTGAAATTGAACAGAATCCATACATCTTAGTCATACAAATTGTATTGAATGTTAAAAGTAATTATTGCTCTTGCAGGGTTGCATATTTTTACATTTCTGCAAGACATGTTAATGCTGATGTACTGGCAAAGTCAAATATTCACAGTGTGTATAATCTTTTGTTAATGGTGCTTTTAAATGTTATGCCATATGTCAAGGTGTGTGGTCTGAAAGTAATTCTGTATCTACTTCTTGAATAGAAAAATAAAACTGAATGCACCTTGCTTGCTTATGTGCCCACTCCTCCTCCTCTCATCCTATCAATCCTTCTTGAAATAAATGATTGAACAGAATGACCTAGGCGTAGGGTCCTCTGCTCTTTGTGCCCAGTTCATTGTGAAGATCTCAGAGCCTGAAGCATTATCTGCTTTAGAAAACAGAGAATTATTTAGAGTGCATACTTCCCACGATTGCAACAGAAGACATCAGGTTTTGTAGAGGCTAAAATAATGTTTTTCAATTCCCACTGATATCATTTAATGCTCAAATCTAAGTGGAAGAAAAAATAAGCAGCCATAACTTGCAAATCCTGGGCTCAATGGGAGACCACCCACACTGGAATTTGCGTTTTCATAATTGAGACAGTAGTCATTCACACTAATAAAATATCCTACATCAAGAAAGTTAGCTGTAACTTTCATGCATACTTAGTAATATTTGAGATGGAATATTATCATTAAAATCCAAATGTATTATTATTTGTACCAATTTAGTGAATAAAGCTATCTATTTTCCTTCATAGTCAAGTTTTTGTTTTCTTCAAGACATGTTCTCATTTCATTTAAGAATATCTTAGAAATATCCTCACTCATCTTAAAAGTTTTAGAGTTTCCTTTAACTCAAAGTAAGATTTCCAGTACCTGAATATATGAAAATATAATGGCAAAACTAGTTTTGGAAGTTTCAAATACTGTACCTCTTAGGACCTGGGGAGGAGGTGTTAAAATGTGGCATTCAATTTTAGTCTTGCAATTCCAGGACCTATAGATATTTGCATTTATAGACAGTCAGAAAACCAGGCTAGGCTAGACAATTTAGCATAAAATTAGAAAGCCATTAAGTTAATTTTTTTAGGAGACCAAAAACTGTCAAATGAGAGTAATTTGGGGAAGAGTTGGAAGAGAAGTTAACAAAAGAAGAGAAAACAGCACTTTTCAAGCAGTCATCCCGAACATTCATAATTTCTGTAGATGCTGATGTGATTTCTAGGACATCTGAAACTCCCTGGCATGCAGTTTAGAACTGAGGAAGAAGGAACATAATCTTGAGTGTGAAAAACTACTTCATAAGAAAACATTAGATTTGTCCATGGACTCAAGTCTTCAAAGCGATCATAGTTCTTTGCACAAAGGCAGCAATTTAGCAGGTGAAGCTGAAGAATTGTCATAAACCAGTAAGAGGAGGTCTCCCCCATAGGGTATTAGCTGGTTCTTTTATGCATGATGTGACTAATGGCACTTGCCTTCAGAAACCTTTGATAATACCACATGTTCTCTAGTTGGAGGCATGCTGATGCCTAGGCAGAGATCACTTCTCCCAGCGTAGGTTAGCTTTCCTATGTTTCATGTCACAGCATCGAAGAATAATCTTTTCTAGCCAAATTCTCTTGTGTAGCAAAGACTTCTGACTTAAATGTTAGTTGCCTGGGATAGACCTAATACTTCAGATTATAATCAACTACCAGTTTCAGAACATACAGCAGTTCAAATTTTATTGATGAAAGATTCCGAAGGTCTATTTTTGAAATAGTAGGTATATTCTGAAATTCTCAGCTGGAATCCACCAGGGGGCAGTGACCTCATCATGTACTCTGTCTTGGCCACTGTGCCTACAGCCTATCAGCAATGGTCTCTCATACACACACCTATCCATCCCTGCTGGTCTTCAGTCCGATCAAAGCTGTCACAAACACTGCTTGGAATTCTTAAATCATGCTGAGTCAAAAAGGAATCAAAAAGGAAAGGAAATGCAAATCTTACAAGAATTTCAATGTAGAGAAACTTGATTAGGTTGTTAAAAAGACACCTCAATGCTAAGCAATTACTTAAAAAAAACCGACAAAAATAAAATCAAAGTGCCCTTACTGTTGATAATTTCTTAAAACCGAAAGGAACTGAGATCACTTAGCAAGTATAGAGCCCAAAGGCAAGTTACAACCTCATGATGAAAATGTGCAACGCACCACCACTTTCTTCTCCTCCTCCTTTTACTCATCCTTTTTTCTTTAGCCTCAGCATTTTTTTTTAAGAAACAGTGTCATGCTCAGTTCCCCTGGCTGAGCTGGAACCTTCTTTACAAAGGAGACGAGCCTGGTATCAATCCTCTTTGCCTCCTTAGTGCTGGGATTACAGATGTGCACCACCAGAGTGTAGGTTATCTTCACTCAGCATCATATGGTTTGAAAAATTTAAATGATGGATAGACTCAAAGGGGCCATAAGTGGAAGAATATAGATTACACCATGACAGGAAACAGAAAGTCAAAGTAGAAGCAAAGTAGATTACTATATATGCAAATGCATTAACAATGCTCCTCTTTGTGATAATCAGCCACGATAAACTATTTCTTCTCAACTCTGTTTTCATACAGAATATAGGACAGCAATGGATCAAATGTGTTCTCCCATTAAGAAACTTATACATCTTAAGAAGGGCTTCAAATGTGTTCTGGGTGAGATCTGTGATTTTTGTACCATAAAACTTACTATTTTTTTGAATAAATGATAACAGAATAAAGAATAAGCTGTTGAAGGAATCTTGGAGGGGATAATGTGGGAAAACACCTGGGAATAGCTTTAAGTTTATACCTTTTTAAAGAGTATCATTTGATATAATCAACAAATAACATTTTTTGGACAGGAACAGAAATAAGCAAAGTGTATCTACAATCCCAGATCTCCAGAGTTGAACTCAGTTGTTCTGCAAATCTGATACTATATATTGGGATACTTATTCAGTTGAGATGTATACATTCTTATTATACAGGATTATCATGTAGTTTCTATTCCATGTACTAAATAATTGTATTTATCATTGAAACCAGTGATTCTTAACCTTCCTAGTGATGTGACCCTTTAATAGAGTTCTTCATGTTGAGGTGATCCTTAACCATAAAATTATTTTTTGATACTTTATAATTGTAATTTTGCTACTCTTTTAATAGAGGTTTGCCAAAGGGGTTGTGACCCACAGGTTGAAAAACACCGTAAACTTTAAGACCCTTAACCTGAAGGCAAATTGCTGATCTTCTGAGATCTCAAGATTCCCATTGAAATTTGAGAATAACCATGAATAAATAACCCAAGAGAATAAATGGCTGCTTCAGCTTATTAAAAATGTTCAACTCTTTCATATCTCTCAGAATACATTCACCAAATTTCACCTAAAGTTGTAGGTTAGGCACCAATGTCAAAGAATTCTACAGTTCATGACTTTCACAGAAGAATAACTCTACTGAGGAAATTTTTGTGCAGCTGATTTAAGAACATATCTCTCTTGTTTGAATATTTATTAATGTCTCATCAGGTTGGCAGAAGTTAACCAGTACCTACTTTCAGCTTAGAGAAAGAAGGAGGAAGAATCCGTTCTTAGATTTTAAGTGTGTGCTTTAGAAGTTGCTGTACACTTCAATTCTGCTTTGTTATTTTTGGCTTGACCAGATATGTCTCAGTTGGGCCATGAACCTACATACAATGCTTGTTCATGTGTACTATGGGTAATAGGAATTAGCAGTGTCGGTCAAAAGGGAATTAACGGACTGGAGGTGTAGAAATATGGATCTGACATGAGTGCCTTTAATTTTAGCAATTTAAGATTATTTGTAAGAAGTTTGACATTTCGAGCTTTCCATAATCCACACTGGGTCTTAGTAGTACAGGGATGATGACATATTCTGCATTATAGCTAGGATGCCATGAAAGGACTCCTTAGCTAATATTAAATATTTTGTAGTTTATTGGAAGACATAATTTTTGCTAATAAAAAAGATAAATTAGAAACTATTAGCAGTCATACAGAAATTTCCATGTTGAAAGTATATTCAAAATAAATATGTAAACATTTTGCATTTTTATTATTTATTTTATTATTATCTTATAACAATAGCAACATAATGATATGGGATTCCCCTCTATATGCTGTGACTATCATTGGTTAAAAAGAAGCTGTTTTGAGCCTGTGATAGTGTAGAGCAGAGCTAGGTAGGGAAAACTAAACTGAATGCTGGGACAAAAAAGGCAGAGTCAAGAAGATGCCATGTAGCTACCACCAGAGACAGACAAGCTGGAACCTTGCTGGTAAGCCACAGTCATGTGGCAAAACACAGATTAATAGAGATGGGTTAAGATAAAATGTAAGAGCTAGCCAATAAAAAGTTAGATCTAATAGGCCAAGCAGTGATTTAATTAATACAGTTTCTGTATGGTTATTTCTGGGCTAGTCAGCTGGGAACAAACAAGCAGCCTTCCTACAACAACATAAGAAAGCAGACAAGAAAAGTATGTATTATCCTTGCTTTAGAAATAAAGTATTTAGGAAACTACACAAACAGTTATAGGCTATGATTACTTAAATAAATGTAGTGGTACTATTACAACTTAGATATTTTGATTATAACTCATACGATACTTCACTATACTGATTATCTGGAATTTTTCTATGCCAATGTAAATAAATTATAATTCCGTATTAACTTCTGGTAGATGCTCATTTATTTAGTTAAATGTTATAGATGAGCACATTTTAAAGTCTATCATTCTTATCAGGAATCTTGTCTACCATCTGATGCTGAATAAATACATTTCAAATGACAACTTCTCACATATTTCCTTCATATTAAACTTCTGATAAGAAAATAGGTATTTACCAGGACAAAAACATACTACTCGCTTCTTTGTTTGTGTCTGTTCGTGGTCTCCTTTTCCTTGTGTCATTACATTTTCTGTAGGTGTGTGGAGCAGTCAACACCCCATAAACATGATTTGGAAAAGATAAATCTCATGAGCTAATTCCTAATTTTTCTTTGTCTGAATCACTTCATTTATTCTGAAATCACAAAGTGCATGTTGATCTTTCTGGCTGTCTGAGATCAAGAAAGGGTAGTTCTTGTGTCTGAGCAGAACTAACAGCCTGGAAAGTTCATGTAATGGTAAGTGAACATCCTCAAACAGCAGAAGGACAACTGAACATTAGGCAGCTGCCGTGGCCCTGTGTAGCCTCCTCTTTCCAGCAAAAAGTGCTTACAGGAACAACTGTCCAAAGTGTTGAGCGAGGCCATTAGTGGGGAGCTTGAGTAGAGGAAAATGAATGTATTTCACTCCATTTGAGCTAAGAAAGGTTTGGTGCTACAGTGATGTAAATTGGACTCCATTATCACTTAGCTATTCTTCTGGAATTCCATACCCAGTGAATAGTCTTTTAGCTCAGACTCTAAATAGAGAATTTCATAATAGCTTGTGGTCATTTACAGGAGCTAATAAGAGTACTAATGACTGTACGTACAGTTTAGAAAAACCCGCTTCTCACCTTTGCTCACATTTGTTTAGCTTATACTAAGTTTAAAAGATATATATGTAATACCCAAGCTAAAGTACATGACAATTCTAGTATAATCTATGAATCAGTTCCTATTTAATTACAGGCTTTAGCATTGTTTTCAGATCTCTAAATGCTGGTTTATAAAGCTGCCAATCCCTTACCTTCACATTCTTCAGTGAGCACTTAGCATGAGCTGAAAAATATAAGGTATATGATACAAGTATTTATCATAATGCTGCACAAGATTATATAATGCATTTTCTAATTTTACATATATAAAAATATTATGATACTGAATGAAATCCTTCAAAGCTAAATTCTGTTACCTCCTTGCATGCATTTTCAAATATAACTGTACAAGAGCTTCTTCCTTTTTATTTTGGATGACAGAATTACCAATAATTTTAGGTTAGATCACAAATATTTTATTATAAAATTTAAAATATTGGATGTATTTATATTTATTGCTTTTAAAGAATTAAAAGAGGAATCATAGACTAAAATGATCTCAGGCACTGTCTATGAAAAATAATAAATCTAAACTCTCTTTAATGTGTTTCTTTTTCTAATGTGTCATATTTATTTGTTAAAATATCGCTGTTCCAAATTCCTAGTGTAGATAGGGAAGAGGGTAAAGAAAAAAAGATACACAAAATATACAGCTGAAGAGAGGAAGAACTTCATGGAATTCAGTTTTGGAACTAAGGGTGGGCTAATAGAGAAGAAAAGTCAGATTTTCAATGGAATAAAAGGAACAGTACCTTCAGAGAAAGACTCCACTCCACATAGCTAATCCTTCAGCCTGTAGGGAAAAAGAAAGGCCTAAGGCATCTTCACAACAACAACAACAACAACAACAACAAAATCACAAAGTCCCACCCCTGACTGCATTGCTATTGTCAACTGATGGCATTCACACAAGGGAGAGCCAGTTTTCTTCAGGGCTACAGCCCTTTAAGAGACTATCTCTGTGGCCCCAGTAGATTGTCTTACAATTACACACATGGGCAACACTAGATGCCCGTGATGTATTTAAAATTAAAAACATATAAAGTTAAGAGGGAAAAGTGGTGGGGGAATAGAAGAGGAATTTGAGGGGGCAGAATGAAGAGTGGATTTGATTAAAACAGTTAGATATATGTATAAAATTCTCAAATGGTTAAAAGGAATTGAATATTAAACTTAAAAAGTTGTTTCTATCTCAGAGATTTTGGAGGCAACACCATTTCTTCCTTGCAACTAGCCTTGGATTAAATTACACTAAATCCTTCTTTTTATATCTTTATTACCAAGTCATTACCAACTATCTGTGAAAGTTTCATTATGGTGCAATGAAAAGCAAATATGATGTTTATGCCCCCAACAGTGTCTTTTTTTTTCTTAAGAAGCACACTTTTATTGGAAAATATAGAGACCCACAGACAGGCACAAAGAGTGAGAGACCTTGGAACACCCTACCCTAAACATGTTGTCTCCATCAAACCCCTCCCCATTCAGAGCTCAGGGAATCCCTCAGAAGAGGAAGCAAATAAGAGCCAGAGAGGATGGAGGACACCAAGAAAACAAGACTTTCTAAATCAACATGAGCAAAGATCATATGAGCCCACAGGCATTGAAGCGGCATGCACAGGGCCTGCACAGGTCTGTACCAGGTCCCCTTGCGCTTATATGATGACTTCATAATGTTTTTATGGGATTCCTGAACAAACAAGTGGATTCTGAGTGTTGTGCTTTCTTTTAGGCTGTTAGGGTTTGTTTCCATCTGTTGGCCTGTCTTGTCTTGTTTTATCTTATATTATATTTTGTTATATTTTTTAAAAATATGAATGAATGAGTGAATGAATACTTAGCCACTAGGGTAAAGGTTAACAAGGGCACTGTCATTTATACCTATTGGGCAAGGGAAAGTCAATTTTCACCAATGGAATGAAACTGAGTATATCAACCATTACAGGGCAGATCTCATGTTTAGGAGTAGTTGACCAACAAATGACAGAGTACATGGTTTTGTGTGGTGCTTTTATTTGGTTAGAGTTTGGTGGCTTTTTTTGTGTGTGTGTGGAGGTGATGTGTTTTTTTCTAAGTTTTGGGTATTTTGTTGTTGCACTGTCTTTTTAGTTTGTTTTTTTGAGAAAGAACTTAAAATTGTGCGATTAGGGAGGAGGAGAAGATTTGGACAAACTTGGGAGAGGGGAAGAATACGATCAAAATATATTAAAATTTAAATATCGTTTTAAATAATAAAATATTTTTATTATTATTTTTAAAATTATTTAGTTCTTTTCTCATACATTACATCCTGAATGCAATTTCCCCTCCCTCTATCCCTCCCATCCCCTAAACTTCCTCTTTCCTCCAGATCCACTCCTCCTCCATTTCCTTTCAAAAAAAGGAGCAGGCCTCCCAGGGATTTCGGTCAAACTTGGTGTAACAAATAACAATAAGACTAGCCACACCCCCCAACTAAAGCCACACCCCCAAGCTCCAGTCAAGGCTAAGGTCGGCAGCCCAGTAGGAGGAAAATGGTCCCATAAGCCATATGGAGGCAAAAGGAGGTAGAGACAGCCTCACTCTCACTGTTAGGGATTCCACAAGAACATCAATCAAACAAACAAACCCATAATGCATATACAGAGGACCTAGCTTCGGGTCTGTGATTTCCGCTTAAGTCTCTGTGAGTCCCTATGAGACCTGGTTAGTTGATTCTGTGGGCCGTGTTCTCATGGTGTCCCCCACCCTTCTGGCTCCTACAATCCTTTCTTTCCCTCTTCTATGGGGTTTCCCCGAGCTCTGGGTAGTGCTTGTGTATCTGTTCCCATCAGATGCTGGATTAAGCCTCTGTGACGACAACTGGACTAGGCACTCATCTATGAGTATAGCAGAATATCATTGGGAATTATTTCATCGATTTTTTTTTGGCCTGTTGTGTTTGGTTCCATCCTGTGTCTCTGGGCTATCCGGCCTCTGGTTCCTGCACGTGCTCCTTCTCATAGCTTTGGCCTCAAGTTGGACCAGCCATAGGCTGGCCACTCCCACAAGTTCTGCACCACCATGACCCCAGCACATCTTGCATTCAGGATAGACTGTAGGTCGAAGGTTTTGTGGGTTGATGACCCAATCCCACTGCTGGGAGCCTTGCCTGGCTATAAAAGTTGGCCAGTTGCAGCTCCTTATCCCCCATGATTAGGAGACTTCTCTAGGGTCACTCTCTTAGACTCCAGGGAGTTTCTACTGCACTAGGTTTCTATATCGCCCCACACCCCACAAAGCCCCTCCCCCCATTTCAGTCATCACTCCCAGTACTCTCTCCTTCCACTGCTCCTATCCACATTTGCCCTTAGTCCATCCACAAAATGTATCTAGTTCCCCTTCTCAGCGAGATCCTTGTATTCCCCCCTTGAGTCCTCCTTGGTTCCTTAGCCCTTCTGGGTCTGTGGGTTGTAGCATGATTATCCTTCACTTAA
>LOJH01012463.1:0-25589 GCA_001685095.1 Ellobius talpinus
GCAAGCCACAACAGTTAAGAACAAGGATATCAGGAAGTTTTTGGATGGTGTCTATGTGTCTGAAAAGGGAACAGTGCAGCAGGCTGATGAGTAGACCTAAGTTACCAGCTCCAGAAACAAAATCCTGAATTTTAATACGATTTGGGGTGTCTTTTGGGACAATAAAAGACTTGTATTGAAAAAAAAGAATATCAATGCAGAATAAACTCATGACCAGAGAAAGAACATGTGCCGTGTGATTCCATCTCTAAAACTTCCATGAAATGTGATCTAATTTACAGCCAATAGTAAGTCAGTAATTATGTTGGAAGGGGATAGAGCACAGAAGAGGGGAAGAGATTACAGGGTTAGGAGGGTTAAGATGGTTTTCAGCTTCTGAGTGTGATTGATATTTTTATTTTCATGATTATAGGAAAAGTTTCACACATAAAAACATAAAAAATTTATATGTTGAAATATAAAATTATGCACACATTCCATTGCAGTCTATAGTATTCAATTACAATCAATAAGACTATTAAATACATACCTATGTTTTGAAATATACCAAATGCAATGGGTTAAATCACATCGTACAAAAATGTATATTTCAGTGTCCAAGCCTCTGGTACTTCATAATGTGCTGGATTTGGAGATAATATCTGTAAAGAAATAAGATAAAAATGCCTTTCAGCATGTGCATAGCTCAGTAGTAGAATATTTACCTAGCATTAGTGAGATACTGGGTTCTACCCCAAGACCATCAAGAAAAAAAAAAGCAAAAAGAAATAAGAATGATCTTCAGTGTGGTTTGGATCTATTCCAGTATAACACTTCATAAAAGTAGGAGGCTAGCATACAAGCACGCATGCACACACACACACACACACACACACAGATTGTAAATTCACACACACAAAACAAACAAATAAACATGGCTACATAAAACCTGCCATAAATGCTCTCAAGAGAAGCTACTTTACCAATAGCTACACTCAGACAGTGAGATCATTTTTTAAATTATATTTATTTACTTGTGTGTCCATGTGTGTTTGTGTGGTGTTTGCGTGTTTACAAGCATAATTTTATATACACACTTACTCCTTCAATTTGGCTCTATAATAAGTAATTTATTTTCTATGACATTTCCTCCTCTGCTTCTTTATTTGTTTTACAATAATCCAACTCTTCTGTTGCAATTAGAAAATGTCATAGAATGTTATTCAGAACCATTTATAGGCTTCAATCCAATCCCAGAAGCCTAAAAACAAAGAAACCAAAGCACTTTCTACTTTTTATTCCAAAAGAAGGGTGTCTTTGTACAAGAGGAAACAGCAATTTTGCAAAGACAACTTAAAGAAAATTGGTAAGTGTGTTTTTAAATCTTTCTATAAATATTCAGGAGGAAGCATGCAGACTCTCCATTGCTTATGCTGCTGTTTCAGAGATGCATGCAGCACATACAGGAAAGACTCGGTAGAACTATAAATGCATTTTTCATTAGAGATATAAATTACAAGTCAAAAGGTAATAATCAATATAAAATCTCACAGGTTTTTTTTTTTAGAAAGCTTTCCAAAGTGAGTTTTAAGTTGGCAGTGATTGTCAGCAATGTTTTTCTTAGGCACTTTCATAGGGCTTTCTTTTCTTCCTAATTACTTCTGTAACTACCAACACTTATTCAATTAGATATGTTAATAGTCCATGGATTTCTGTACACCTGTTTCTTCCAGGTGTCTGCAAGGCTGGTTCTGTAACATCTGAACAAAATTGGCAGTCCCATTTCCTACTAGAGAAACAGAAGTAACAGGGAAAGAAGTTCCAGAATTAGTATGGGGTTAAAGAGTTTAAAATGTAGACAAAGTTAGAACTCGTTTATCCATTATGATAGCAATGCTGGAAGAATAAACTCCATGATATGCTCAGTGGTTACCAGAAAATAAAGATAAAAGATAGATGTCTCAAACACAGGAGATAAAAATCATCACACAGATGTGAGATAAAGCTCTTTACCGAGCTTTAAAAACTTCATGGGGGCCTAGCTTGTTTGTGCTCAACAATATTCAAGGCCTAGACCATAAAGTCATCTTGTTTATTAAAATGAGAGCAAACATCAAGGCTTTGAAAAGCTTTAAGAACACGCACTCTCCATTTTTATTTAGAAAATGTTTGCTATGCTTCTTGAGGCATTCTTTCTGAATTCATAAAATACAGTCCTGAAGATAGTGTTCTTTATCTTGAGGAGATTGAAAAGGAATAGAAAGAACCAGCAGATTAACTAAGTACTGTGGAGAGAATATAATAAGAGAATATCATTGTCGGTAGCCAGTGTGCATAGAAAAATGTTATACACACAGGATGCTTAATCTCTTCAAAGAAACAATATTAAAATGGCATTAAATTTTAATTCATACTTCTAAGAAATATCCAGTATATTGTTATTTTACACAGGTTTTAGTGAGCACTAGAGAATGGGCACTGTAAACTGGTGCAAACTGTATTGAAATGTTGTGGACATAATTAAACACATCTTTAAACATATGAAAATTGACCTAGAAATTATGTTTTTAGGATTACATCTGAGTTATTCACAACAAGACTTCTCTGGCTGCTATTGTGCAGTTGTTTATAATGGTAAACACTGGGGGAAAATGGAATTCTAACCACAAAGCATTCATTAACCGGATAATAAGGAGCAGCAGAACAGAATACTGTTCAGCCATTAAATAGTACTGCAGTGTTTCTGATGCAAGACAGCAGACCTCCTTCCTTTCCCTCTTCAGACTCAATTGTGGTAAAGAGTATTTAAAAGATGGGAGTGTGAGGCAAATACAAAAGATAGAGTAAGGATATAGGTAGCAATAAGCAACGGGAGGTGAATGGAAGGATCTGGGGTAGAGGAAGCAGAGTGCAGGAAGCCACGTATTAAACTCAGTTGCCATCACTGGTAATAGAAATAAGGGGTCTACCAGTAAGTACAAATAAAGGCAAGATAGCAAAAATAAAGATGATGATGATTGATGATGACGATGCTGCTGATGATTGATTATGATTATGATGATAGTGGTGGTGATAAAGAGCGTACTAAAACTAATCAGTAGCTAATCGTTTATCTATAGACATTGGTGAAACAATTTCTCCTCCTCTTTGGATTCATCCATGGTAGGAAGCTCTATAAAATGATAGTCATGTTGATAGGCACCTTGACTGGATTAGGTAATGCATAGGGCATTAGGATGGAATACTTTAGGGCATGTCTGTAGTAGCCTTTTCAGAAAGAATGAGCTCAGGGTGGCAGAACTTTCAGAAGTATTTGTGGCACCATTGTAGTTGGTTCTGTAGAGGAATAAAAGGAAAAGAACATAGCTGACCACCTGCATGCCTTTTTCTCCTGCTTCTCTGTCTGTCTAGATGTAAGATATTCCCAACCCATGTCTTCACCGCCATATTGATCTGTATTCCCTTAATCTGTGAAACAAAATAAACTTTTCCTCCCTAAAGTTGCTTCTTGTTGGGTTTCTTTCACCACAGCAGAAAAAAAAAGGGAAACCACTATCATACATACCATAGACAGACAAATTAAATAGATCTATCGGCAGAAGAAGCATTAAGCGAAATCAGTCAAAGATGGTATGAAAGGTACATCTTCACTGTCACAGGTGCAAGCTAAAAGCATCACTCTGCATGTAAAATGATGAAGGTGGAAGAAGACCAGAGAATATTGAAAAGCTATAAGACAGAAGGGGTAAGCTACAGAAATGATATAAAGCTGCCTGAAATGTAGATTGATGCCATGATCCCCTTGGCCGTTGTTCACTCTCACCATTGAGTATGTACTCTGTACTGTACAATTCACTACCTATCTTCTACACCTGTTTGTGTGTGTGTTTGTGTGTGTGTTTGTGTGTGTGTTTGTGTGTGTCTTTTCTGAATTAGTCTAACAGATATCGTAACAATCAGGGAGCCAAATGGAGTCTAAAATAAGATCATGGTGATAATAAATATGTCGAATTATTACAAGTATATCTAAACTAAAAGTAAACTTTCTCATAAGAAATCCTGGAAATGGTTAGGGGACCAAGAGTACAATACTGATGTTAATAAATATCCCCCCATTTTTTTGAGTAGACTTTCTAACTAAGCAATTTCTACCCTTATTCCAATGAAATCCTAGCAGTCCACAAACCTAAACTACAACCATAGATCATGCAATCTGACTTACTATCACTCATCTTGACATATGAGCATACGAGAGATTTGAGAAAAGCTACACTATGCAAAACAAAGATCAAGAATTTTCTTAATTATTTCTTTTATTTTTATATTATGAAATATAATCATATAATTTTCCCCCTTTTCTTTCTCCTATTTCATACGCGTCTCTCTGTTCTCCCTCAAATTCATGACCTCTGTTTCCATTATCATTGCATGCATACATGCATACACACCAAATATAACCTACTCAGCCAATATGTTACTTGTATATGTGTTTTCACGGCTCATACTTGGACCTAGACAACCAAATTCTGTGGTCTTGCCTGGGGAAGAACACCTCCCCTGTCCCAGCATTCCTTGTTGCCTATGGTTCTTTGTGTAGGTTTGCCATCTTGTAGACTTTTCCCTGTCCATGTTGGAATGTCCAATAGTGTCATCCTTGTCCAACTTATATTTGGGCAGTGATGTTGGGGAGACTTTATAAGTATAGCTTCTGACATTATTAGGGGACAGAGTCTCACAGTAAACTCCATAATTTTCTGGTTCTTACCGTTTTTCTGCCCCCTCTTCCACAGTGTTTCCTGAACCTTCAGGGCAGGAGTGGTAGTGCAGATGTGTAGAATGAAACTGGGTTCCACATCTCTGCAATTCAATTGGTTGTGATTTTCTGTAATCATGTTTATCTGTCACACTGAGAGGCTTCCTCAATAAGGGGTGAGAACTACACTTAACTGTAAGAAATTTTAAAATGAAAAAAGCAACGATAACCCCTAAAAAAGTAATAAGAAAATGACAAAGAAAGACATTCAAGTTAGAATTATCTAAGAAAACAGTCCTATCGAGCAAAATATTGTACTGTAAATGTAAAAACAAACCAGAAAATAAGCAATCTCTGGAAAACTTAAAGTTTCAGTTTGACAAAAAGAATCAAGCACATCCCTACTGCACAGTCATCTAGTTTCATTGCTCTCATTGTTTCTTAGATACAAAAGCTGCAGGCAGTGCGTGCAGATTATGAGGAATACCTTGGGCTCTGCTGAGGTCTTGAGGGAGATGCCTATTCCCCTGGGATGGGTATGACTCTGTAGATGGCAGAAACAAGCTCAGCAATGTGAAGCATTAACATCGGGCAGACAGGAGCAGCGCAGGTCTCCTGGCAGTGTAAGAGCCTGGCAATGAGGGAAACTCCCAAATAACTTCAGAGAAAATAGTTAGAAGACTTGATCTATCCTGGCCCTGTAGACCAGTAACTCTCCAAACTGAAAACATCTGAGGAATTTTTAAGTTTCTCACTGTCAAGATCAGAAGTGTATAAATGGGATAAAAACCACTCACTTCTGAGAAGGCTTGCCAGTTGATCTTAGTGCAGGCTGAGTTTGAGAACTGGTGTTCTAGCTACTTTCAATAGAAGAAATGCACCTAGAAATCTGTTACAAAACTGTAAATCAAAAGGTAGAGAGGTGAATCGGTCAATAAAGTGTCTGCTGGGCAAACATGAGAAAGCGATTTCAGATTCCTAGCACACATGTAAAAGCACACTGTTGTGATACACCAACAACCCCAGAGCTGGGGCAACACGGGTGGGGGAACAATAATCTCTGGAGCTTATTTTCTCGCCAAGAGTCTACTGAGACAATGTTCTAGCTCCAAGTATAGTTAAAGATTATACTTATACAATACAATAATTATAACAATAGCAATAACGTAAAGAACAATGAAGGAAGATACTGGTGTTGACATTTGGCATCCAGGCACACATGCACATACCCATGTGAACATGTATAACCATCACACACATACACTTGCACATTCACACACACAAATGATAAACTAGGCTGTATTTCAAACACCCTGAGGTATTTGTGTATACATAAATGATACGTTCTATATTGAACATAAGGAATAGAAACCCAGACCATTAAACCAAGCCTGTGCCCTGGGCATTGATTCCCCTAAGGTAATTTCCTATGTAATTAATAAGCTGAAGATATCTGCCCTAGGTATCAAAATTCAGGTGACCAGAATAGAAAACTGCCAAATCATTATCCACTGCATCATTGACCTTCAGGGAATGAATCTGCTATAATTCTAGCCTCAGGTTCAGAATGAGACAAGAGTGGATGAAGAAAGGCAGACATGTGAATGAATGGAAAGAAAGAGCCAGCCAAGAATGTTTTACTAGCATAAAACATTGAGAACATTTGAGATGCATTTGCAAAACAAATGATTTTTAACACAGGGGAAGCGTTTCTTATGGTTGTGTTTTGACATGAATTGGAGATAATGTTAGTGGCTAGAAACTTCCTTGCCAATTGACTATAAAGTATAGACATCTCTCACAGAGATGGATCTTAAGAGATTCAAGGCTTGGGTCATAAATTATGATCTCCTTGTACCCCAGAAGAACATATTAATTAGTAAACTTTAGAACCTGAGAATGAGGCTTTATTTAGAAATGAGGTCTTCCCAGATAAGATGGTATCCATATAGAGCACTGGTTCTCAACATGTCAGTCAGGTATCAGACATTTACATTATGATTCATAACAGTAGCCAAAATAAAGTTATGAAGTACCAACAAAAATAATTCTATGGTCCTGGGTCACCCCAACACGGAGAACGTGTTTAAAGGGTCACGTCATTAGGAAGGTTGAGAACCACTGTTCTAGAGTAGTTTGACGTCCAACAGCCAGTGTCTTCACAGGCAGAGGGAGGTATGAAGACACTGAGGGAACAAGAACGAAAACCCAAAGAGAAAGGAAACCATGATACTGAATTAATCCTTCACAATTCCACCTGAAGCAGGGATAACATGTAAGGATTCTTTTGGAAGCTATGGAGGCGAGTCTAACTGACACCTTAATTTCACGTTTCTAGAATTGCTATATGGACAGAAAGCTCATGTGGCTTCTCATTAAAAGTTCCGTGTGTAAAGACCAACCTCTTTGCTTCAGAAACAGAAGAAAAGCACTGAGCACCTTGACTGAAAAGTTTGGCTCTAGAATTTAGTGGAGTAGCTTCTTAAGTTTCAAGGACTTCACCGTAAAGTGTGTGTTTTTGCTGTTTTGGTTTCTGTTTTGGCTGTGTCATGCTTGTTCTTGTTGTTGTTGCTTTTGCTATTGTTTTGTTGTTGTTGTTTTGTTTTGTTTTATTTTTTAGCTAAGTAACACTACATTCCCCAGGAGAAATGCAAGAGTGCAGGAAGTAGTCAAATGTGCTCACACCTGTCATCTTAGCACTGAGAAGACAGGAGCAAGAAGATTATCATAGATTCAGGCCAGCCTGGGCCATAGAAACGAGTTTAAAGAAAGTCGAAATTCTCGTGAGACATTCTATTTCCAAAATAGAATTGCAGATGATAAACCACCATATATGGGGTTCTGAATCTGAGAAAAATAGTGAGAAGAAGATGTGTATCCAAACCACCAATGATTCAGAGATGTCAAGGTAATTACAAAATGAGAGGTCAATGATGTGCAATTTATCTTAGAAAAAAAGTTAAGTCTAACTTGACAATGAAAATAAGAGAGGTGCTAGAAAGTTGATACTAGAAATTTACTGGAAAATTTTTTGGATTAAGAAAGGTGACATATGAACCCCAGATACACATCTATTTCCTACATTTTATGTAGAAAAAAGAGTAACTATTCATTCACCCCAACTCTTTCATTTATGAATTCATTATCCTCATTAGACCATACCCCCAAAACTTTTTCTTTGTTTATCCTGCTTTGAAAATTCTGTAAGTGACCACTTTTTATTGCTTTTACATTAAGGAAACTTTCATTAACGTAGAAATTGTTTTTTCTTCAAAACATTGCATTTGAGATCCTTTAACATATTTTGGGACTGTGAAGCAACCATTAGTTCTCATTGTGAGCTCAAGCACATGATTGAACAATTACATTCTTCTCCTAGATTTTATACTACTAACAAATAGGTTGTTGCTGCCATTACTTAGCCGGGTGTGAGAATGGCAGGTGTCAGCATAACTGATTTCATTTTACCTACTGTTAACTGATAATTCCTCATCTTCAATTCTTAAAATGTCTGCCCATAGAAGGTAAAAGGAAGGAGTGAAACAAGTTAATGTTATCACCTGTGATTAAAAAACATGGGAAAGGTATCAACGTTATAGAAACCTGTAGTGCAAGCATCTCTTTTCTGAAGGATTTTTTTTATTGAAATGCATTACATGAAAGTAAATTCAAATAAGTCTATATAAAATCCTTTCTCATCATGAGGGCTCTTGGTTCTTTCTCAATTTTAGTTCGTCTAGCCTCAGAGGCAAGAACTTGTGAGAGAAATGAAAATGGACTTCAATGTGACAATTTTCCTTGTTTCTTTGAAATAATGTGTTATAATACTAAATGTTCAATAATGATTATACAGCTTTGAATAGATATTCTCCTCACAATGATCCATTTTCATTTATGTTATTCATAAACAAATATGACAGTAGACAGACCCCAATATAGCTCCTGATATCCCTACCTCCTGGTGGGTTTGGGATGACATACTCCCTCCATCACTAGCATATGAAAAGAATCAGTGATTTGTTTTTCAGAGCACAACAGAAGTGATGGTACACCATTCCCAGGAGCTTGCTCCGTTAGACAGCAAGTTTCCTTTTGCTAGCAGACCCTGTAGGTTGATGTTCTGTCTTGCAGCTCTGGACATAGTGCTCTGCCATCTGGAGAGGGCCACATGGCAAAGAACTGAAGGCAGCTTTCAGCCAACAGACATCAGGGGTCCAAAGCCCTCAAGCCTGATATTCTACAAGGAACTACATACTGCCAGCAACCACATGGGTTTAGAAATATGCTCTCCCTGAGTCAAGTTTCAAATGCAATCCCAGGCCCATATAAAACCTTGATGGATATTTGTAAGAAAGCCTGAAGCAGAAGAACAAGCTGAGATATGCTCAGATTCCTGTCCCACAGAACACATGCGACCTTAAGTCACTACATTTTTGGTAATTTACTTTTTTCTTCTTTTTCATTGATTTTTATTGAGCTCTACATTTTTCTCTGCTCCCCTCCCTGCNATGCTCCCAATTTACTCAGGAGATCTTGTCTTTTTCTACTACCCATGTAGACTACTTTTTTAGCAATAGGTAAATACTACACTATGTTTCCTTCTCCAATAACAGCATTTCTACCAGAAAACCATCTCAAAGAAATATAAGTAGTTTTAACTTAACACCTGCTTTTTGGACTATAATTGACTTTTATCAAGGGAGTATTATAAAAAAATACCAATAGAATTCTCTAAGATTTTTTCCACCTGCATCTACTACAATGGATCATTCTTATAAGGTGTCCTTTGAAGTACCGTATAAGCAGAGACTGTAAGGGTGGTTCTCATTAATGTTAGGGGAGTTTTTCAGAAAAAAAAAGTAAGTCAGAAGGAGACAGAAGGATGCCAAGCAAGAAACAGTTTCTCAACTAGAGACTTTGATCCTGATTCTTTTTGAATATCTAAAGAATAAAAAAAATTATTTGAGAACTCATACATCTTTAGTCAAGGTAGACAGCCATTTTGTTTTCTGTGTGAACTTGTCATTGGCCAATACCTCTATCAGAGGAGATGAGAAGTGGTGAGAAGATATAAGTGAAGAAGAGAGCTGCATCCTGGGCAGTAGACACAGCAACTGAGGAAGTTTGAAACTATTCGTTGAAGGGCAAGGACTAATAGCTTCCACTGGAAAAGGTAAATTGGACAAGGCCCTTGGTTGCATCTCTAGCACCATGTAAACCAGATGTGGTGGTGCATGTCTGTAATCCCAGCACTTGGAAGAGGTGGGCAAGAGTAACAGAAGTTCACAGTGTTACCTTGGAAAATGTTCCAACCTCTGCTATGCATAACAAATAGTATTAAACATTGATAATTGGAAATATATGTAGTTTCGTTGCTATGGATATCTTCTTCCATATCATTGACTTTTGGTGGTTATTCCGCTCAGCTGATGTGTGAACATTCAAAACTGCTTTTATCCCATATTTTACAGGCTTAATATGATGTGGTCATGGTAATTTGAATGAGAATGACTCCCATAGGCTCATATATTTGAATGCTTGATTCCAAGTTGGTGAAACACTTTGAGAAGGATTAGGATATGTGAACTTGTTGGAGGAGGTATGTCACAGGCTTGGGCTTTGAGGCTTCAAAAGGTCAAGCCATTCCTAGTTAGTTCTCTCTATGCCTCGTACCTGAGGATCAGGATATAAGCTCTCAGCTACTGCTCCAGTGCTGTCCCTGGCTGCCTACAGGTAGGCTCTCTGCCATGATGATAATTGACTCTAACCCTCTGGAACCATCAGCCTAAATAAAGATTTTCTTCTATAAGTTGCCTTAGTCATGGTATCTTATCACAACAATAGAAAAGTAATTAAAATGTATGGTGTGTAGTTTTATAAACGTATTCTCCATGGGTAACTATAGATTGTCTTATTTCTGAAAAATAATCTTCACTTTACATTTAGATCCCATTACCCATCTCTTACCCCAAAATTACAACCTGTCAGAACTCATGAGTTAAGAGTCTGAGCTTTCTACTTCAGGATGAAAAACAATACTGTCTGAGATGGAATATGGGGTTGCCAGTCCCATTCCTAATTTATTCCAGCACACATGTCTGAGAAAGAAACCCAACTACTCTGGCTATCTTCCCACAGTGACACTGGGTTTCCTGGCAAGGATTTAACTGTCACAGCAGTAGTATCCGGAGTTACTCAGCCAGAGGAAAATTGCTTCCTAATGGAACCCTAAGCCCCTCCATTCAATTTTCCCTTAAGGCCTGAAGGACTCGATCCTCTGAGCTCATGCTAAGCAAGACCTCTTCAAAAATGATAGCCTGTGTTCATCCGAGAGTCGGAAATTTTCAATTATGTTGCCTCCCAGAATGCATTTTAAGGAAAAACAGAACAGTTGTTTTTGCATACTTGTTAAATACTAGCTCTTTTCTCCCTAGCTCCTTGGCTTTCTCTCACTTTATCCCTTTAATGCAAATAAGCAGGCCATTTCTATTCTTCTCCAAAATAAGAAATGGAGCCTCCCTGCATGGGAAAGGCTCCCCTTTGGAGGTTGCTTTTAAAATTATATTTGGGAACACTTGAATTTGACACTTTAAACTTTCAAGAATGCTTTCGCAGCCATTGCTTCATTTGACTCTTAGCGCAGCTTATGAAGGAGACAGGTGTTACAGCCTCCAATTTACCAAGTAGGGTGCAGGGTTTTCCTAGCTTCTTAAAACCATACTGCCCAAACAAAAGGGAGACAAGAACCAGATTCTTTGCCTTTTGTCTGATGTCTTCATTCTTCTTGAACGCTGATTTCCCACTGTCAGCAGCAGGCCATCCCCACTTCTTCCCTCATCCTGGGGATGTTTGCTTTATCATGTTTTTTTCTACTTGGTGATCATGCAAACTCACAACAGGTTCTAGCAATACCCCCATTTAATATCGCTCAATTCTGATACCCCTTCAAGCATTTTCACGTTTGCTAATGAGGACCTGACTTAATTGCCTAACCCGGACATGTTATTTTGCCAGCGTGACTCCAAGATGCTTGGGTGAATCTCAGACCTGGTGTGTTATTTCAGTTTATTTGAATTTCATTGTATTACCCTTATGCTTTATTTCCATTGTATTTCAAAGCAGTCCTTAGCATGTGTAATATCACTTAAATAACACACAGTGCTGCAGAATAAAAAGCTCCCTAAACATTCTCTGTGCAACCTCGGGAGGCCCCTTCCAAACTGAAGGGCTGTGAATCTTGTCTGTGGGTTCTGCTGTAAATTTTGATCTGAAGGCATGTTTAATGGCTTTTCAGTGTCTATTGTAAAGGGTGTATTTACTCGAAATGATGTCTGCTTATATTATTTCTTTGCCAAATTGCTCCCAGCAACAAGAAAAACTGTTTGTACCTCTCCATCCTGATCCTCCCTGGAAAGGAGATGATTTCTGTTTGCCTATTGCAGGAAGTATTTGATTTTACTTGATGGTCTTTAAAGTTCATCCAGAAGGACAAACAACACATTGAAAGATTCTCAGCCTTTTCCCCCAACAAAGAACATTTCTAATATTGCACTCCTGGATTTGAAATATTTCATGTCAAATGCCACATTGACAAAGGAATTCTTCATGTTCCTGGCTTTTTTTCTAGTAACAACAAACATGCTTAAAATAGGAAACTCATTGAGCATCTAATGTGCTGGATACTATTACAATGATCTACATGGACTTCTTTAACCTGTTCATTACTGTGAAGGAAGAGAGGTGTATTCGATCTCCATTTTCCTATAAGAGATGTATTCTCATGAGGCACTCAGCAACATGAAGGAGCTGGGATCTGATGACAGGTAGATCAGTTTCACAGACAGAATTCTTAGTTTCTGGCTGTGCTATTTTGCATTCATTGTATCTACTTAGGAGCAATCAGTGAAAGCATATCTTTTTCTTGTTTCATAAAGGTGGGATTTATGAAGGTTTGATTTTCTTCAGTGGGCAGACACCCTAATGTAAACCTCAATCTCCTGGGATCATAAACTTAGACACTAAAAATCCCACCCTTCCCTTCATCAGCTTTAATCCCTTGTGCATATCTTTTAAATTCTCAAGTCTCCAACTCTTAGTATAATAACAAAGATAATATTTATCACTCAAAGGGAAATCTTCATTTATGTCATATATTACCTTAAGAATCCTTCATGACACAGTCTAATATACACCAGACATTGTTGGTAGCTATTGTCTTGCAAAAATAAATGGGATGAGATCATCCTTCTGAAGGAATTCTGGGTTTAGGTTGGTGTTATGTGGGAACTAAGAACATTTTCATACAGTACTGCAGGCATTTGCCTTTAGAAACTCCATATTCTGTTGGGAGTTGAGGGAAAGAACCAGGTCACTTGTGCTTTGGAAAATAGGCAGTCATGAAAACATTATGGAAAATACAATTCCTGAAAGAAATTTTGAAAGATCAGGTACAAAGCAGTGGAGACGCGGTATAAATAAAACCATAGAGGTTCAAAGGGAAAGTAGAGAACCTAATTCCAAGCACTTTCACAGCCCCTGGGTGGGCATGTGGAAGGAAGATCGAACAATACACAGGTTCTAGAACTGAATAGTAAGTGACCAGTCAAGAGTCTTCGAGATTTCAAAGCACTGCACACAGGGAAATTGTGTGCAGGATGGTCATTACTGAGGATACGGCCAGTACTGCTCATTCGTGAAGACTGAGAACTCGTTGCGTTTCTCTTTGGGAGAACGGCCGGGGGTGGGAAGAACATCAGAATATGTACACTCTAGACAAACTTAGAATATAGAAGCTCCTAAAAAAGCTCAGAGCTCTTCATTGTTTGTCTCCTGGCACTTCTCTAGAAACACGTGAAATGGTCAAACCAGGATTTCTATATCTCTTCTCACCCAAGACTTCAAATTAACAGCAATGTCTCACTGCTCTGAAGAACCTATGGCTGTGCTCATACAGAAGCCTGGAGAAATCCAAGAGGCCTAAGGCAACCTGGGCAGAAGCCTGTCGGCTTCCTTCCTCGGAAAGTCAAGGCGATGAAGACTAGATCCAGGATTATTTAAATAACTGCCTCAATATTCTACTTTGCTTTCATTTTCTAAATGAGCCTGGAAATGATTCTCAGAATATTTTAATTCAAGTGTCCTGGAAACACATTTATTCTCCATTCTCTCCTCAACCCTCCATTTCATTTATTTATTTATTTTTGAGAATTTCAGTGAAAAGCAGGACTATGCATTGTCTGGAGAAATTACACTGGCGCAACTGTGGTTTCAATGGGGCACAGGTGGGAAGACGGCAGCTGTTGCCTGGCTAGCCAAACATGTGTATTGTTAAATAAAATAAACTTGTGTATAAATAGACCAAAATGATAGCTTTCCTGAATAACTGAGATAATTGATATAATTCTCCTCCTTCAGTTTGTGTGTATAAGCAGAAGGTTTGTGGCTCCTAGAGCTGCTGCTGGATTTCTTTGGTTTTCACTTACTCCCTTACGTGATGTTGGTAAATGTGCTTGCACCAGGCTTACTTAGCTTGGTGACTTGATTTGAAGGTGATTTAACAAAATCCTCAAGATAATAAGGTACCCATTGATGATGGTGTCACATGTGCAATCTATTTTACATCTTATAAAATACCAAAAGCAAGATTCACAGAATACTGATTACTTAATAGGCACCAGCAGGCTTTGTATGACAATGGTAAAGCCTTGTGTCGTGCCAGCTAACACTAAATTGGGGCTGAATAGGTAATAAGTTTGCAAAATTTTCTCACGGTTCAACTTAGACACATAGAAATATATAATTCTTAGCTATTATCTAAAGACCCAAACTTTGTAAAATTAATCATGGTAATAATAACTTTTCTTTCAATTTTATGCTTGAAAATGATTACTACCATGGATGGTCCTTTCAGGTAACGTTCCAAATAGAATATACTTAGGATCACAGGTGGCCTCTGCTTTCCTGTCTCTCTTCCCAAGATGTTTCAGACACATGGAAGAGATGATGTGCTATGATCACGCTGCCAGGGGAAGAGAAAGGTGAGAACAAGACCTTATGACCTCCTGCTTATCCTTGGGCTTACACTGGCTCACATCACCTACAGATGCCTAACTCCTGCTGGCATTTACGGATGCCTGTAGAACTAGTGTTTTGGATTCTCTAAACTTGATCCAGGACTACTGTTTAATCACTGAGTGGCTTAGCCTGTGGCACCTTTGTCTACTCAACCAGCTTTACAGACCATGCTGAAGTTTGCTGCAGTGACCTGCCTCACCTCTCTCCTGACTTGAAACTATGCCCAACCCATTGCAACTTAGTAACAGCATGACACAGGAACTTCAGTCAGCTTCCCCAGGCTCATATGTACCCTGACAACAGACCACAGTACCCCTTGCCCTGGGTTTCTTTCATCTATCTAAACCAATTGCCTGGTGTCCGAGCCTTTGCCTGGAAATGGAAATTCCAAGATATCTTTCCATCTGTCTGCCTATCTATCCCCCTTCTCCCAGTATCCATGCTTCAATTATCCTACAGACTTCCTAAAACATGACTAACCTGAGGAATGGGGTAGCCACCTTAATTAAACAGGAAATGTTCAAGAATTGAGTATATTCTCAGCAAGATGTTCCTTCCTTGCCTTTGAAAAGCCAGAGGTCATTTGGCCACATTGATTTCATTTATTCAAGATATTGTTGGAGGAAGGGTTGCTTGTTCTTCCCGGCCACCCAGTAATGAAATAACCACTCAGAAAACCATATTATTTGCAATACTGTTTGGCCAATAACTTAAGCATATTTTTGCCATACTCATATCCTCAACTAACCCGTATCTATTATTCTGTATATCGTCATGTGGCTGTGGCTTGCAGGCTAAAGTTCTGACCAGTGTCTGTCTCCAGCAGCTCCGTGGTGTCTCTCTGACTCTGCCCTTCTTTCTCCCAGCATACAGCCTAGCATTCCCTGCCTACCTAAGTTCTGCCTTGCTATAGGTCCAAAGCAGTTTCTTTATTCATTAATGGTAATCACAGCACACAGAGGGGACTCCCACATCAATACATGACAAGTGCTGTTCCAGGGCTGGCATCTCAGATACGAAAAACAGATCACTAGAGAGTTACATCTCCAGTGGATATGTGACGAGCAGGGACACAGTCACAAAATAGTCTGCCATGACTAAGGAGGCACAATGCTCCAGGGATCACAGGCAGGACACATACTATATTCAGCAGACCAGGGAAGGCTGCCTGATGAGGTGATGCTGTAGAAGAAACTCAGAAAAGAAAAAAGAACTCCTTAGGAAATGACAGTAAGAATACTCCGTGTGCGGAGGCAGCACCGGCACCCCATAAAGTCAGGGAAGCCTAAGACAGTGTGTCTCATTAGGGGACCTGCCAAGCTACTTGGTATGGCTACCCTGTACATCTTGTGCACTCCTCCATCCCTTACCCTCCCGAGGAGCTTTGATTTGAGCTTGATTTCTCACAGCTGTGAGCAAAGGTTTAAAAAGACAGGCAGAAATGAAGAGGGTCCTACAGAATGAGAAACCTGTGGGTGGATACTTTCAGGAGATGAAAGCGGAGAGATGTTATAATATTCTGTAAAAGAATATGATTTTGCTCCTGAAGACATCAGGCTCCTCTTAGTTTCAAACAGCAGAATAATTGGCTATTGTTACTGGTCTCTTTCTTCTTTTTCTCGGATTTTTGAAAAAAATATTCTCTACCAATTAGTGAGTGGTAGAAATGGTAAATAATACAGGAAGGTTCCAGCATTCATAAATGTCACATGAACAAGGCAGTCTGCCTAAAGAGTGCATTGTTCAAACTATAGAATAATTGGTAAAGAATATTATTGAATATTTTGGCTATGGCACACTATCTGTCTTTGTTCCCACTTCTACATAAATGAGGATTCTTTAAATTGTGCACATTCCACATTTATTTAGACCAAGGACAAATGGATCATATAAACTAGGGAAAATTATTCCAGTGCAGGAAAGTACTCTCAGTATAGCAGAAAAAGAAAATATGTTCAGAAAATGATAAAGCAATGAATGCTCCATATATTGCTAAGATAAAATACCTTGGAAATCATGCTTTTTCAACTTGTGTTCTTAGGAGTGGATGAGGCTTGCTTCCCTACAAATGTTTATGAAGGTCACTAGAACTTTTCCTGCCCACTGTAATTGGGGGAAAATATTTAGATGGAAAAATGAGCAAATTGATTTTAAAAAACATCAATGTTATAATTAGTCAGGGGGGTTATGCCTGTGGCATGTAAAAAATAATTTGAAATATTGTTTCTTTTATCCCTATTGTTCCCAGTAAAGTATCATTATTCCTCTATTTTAGAAGGAAAAAGTCTACCCTTTCCCCTTAATATGCTAACCAACACATTTCTTTAGACATAGATTGAACATGTATTATTTATTCTTCATGTGACGATATAACTAGATGTGTTCCCCTTCATTGTCAAGTCCACGAGAGAGAGGTGGAGGATGGCATGGGGACCAACTAGAGGAAATGTGGAATAAGGTAACTCTACCTACCAAAGACCAATGGGATCATTTTAAACCCAAAGGTCAGGCACAGAATAGACAGTGTTACTAAAGGTTTGGAGGGACTGGTGCCAAGAGTTCTATAGACACTGGGGGACTTAGAAGTCTCCCTTGCATAGTGTTATCTGCATAAGAGAAATTATGAAGACACATGGGCTGGATTCAGGAATAACTAGCCAGGAGACCATTTTAAACTCAGAACAATATCTGACATAAGATCATTTTTTGACCCAGACTGAGAGTCCAAAGCATCATTTCTTGGAAAAGACAAAAATATAAAAGACATACTCAGTATGTCTTTTAAAATATTGGCAGTAAAGTTCGTCATATACAAGACTGCGTACTCACAAATTCTGGTACCTGCTATGTAAACCCTTCACATTTCAGCATCTATTGTCTCCCTGTTTGATATGGAATTTATTCCCAGAAAATAATTAGGACAATCAAAGGATATAATGAAGCTTCTCATCCCTTCTCCATGAAAAATACGTATATTCCAGTTACACCTATCTGACATTAATATAGGACATTAGATACAATAGTAAAGAATACATGAATGAGTGTGTGTCTGATCTTGTATGCATCACTTACCTCATCTCTAATTACTCCATCAGTGCTTCCCCCTTAAAAAATAAGGTTTGCAGGTAGTTAGACTTATTTGTAAAGATATTAAGATGTCATCTTGACATGTAATATTTTTAATAAAAAATTATTTGAAAATTTCACTTGCAACTTGAGAATGGAGGAGTTTCCTCCACAGTGAAGCATAGAGAAGAGAACTGGTAAGGGCAGCAAAAGGTCCTCATCTATTCTAGTTTGCTTTCTGTTGCTATGAAAGATGCCATGATCAAAAGCATGTTGGGAAGGAAAGTACTTGTTTGACTTAGGCTACAGTCCATAATCTAAGGAAGTCAAAACAGGAAGTCAAGAAGCAGTAACTATGGAGAACTGTTGCCTGCTGGCTTGCTACCAGGCTTATATTGTTACCTTCCTTATACAGTCCAGGCCCACCTGCTTAGAAATGGTACTGCTCTCATGGTAGGGGTTTCCTATATCAAATAGAAACAAGAAAATCCTTCACAGTCATGACTATTGGTTAATCCATTGGAGACAATAGCCCAATGAAGGTTCCTTCTTCTTATGTGTATCAAGTTGATACTGAAGCTATCCATTGCATCATCTGATTTCTGAGCATGCTAGAGCTCTGTTTATAAGGAGAAATAAACTTATGTTCACCTGCCTACATGACATTTTGTTCATAAAGGGAATTAGACTAGAATCGGGCTCATTCATTCCAATGAGACACTTCCTCACAAGGACAGCCCCTTTGCTCATCCTTGGAGTCAAAGAGAACCTTCTTCATCAGTGTTCACGAATTCCAACAAGTATGACTCCTTGAGAATTGGAGATCTGAAGAACAGCTAACGTCAGTGCCCTAAGCAAGTTTAATGGGGCTCCCAGGGATGCCCACGACAATATGTCTCTGACCCAAATGACTGAGAGAATGACAGCTGAAGGCAAATGGCACACAGAACAGAGGACAGATGATGCATTGCTGGGGAGGAGGTGACTTTTTCCAAACACTACAGGCACAGCAAAGTCTCCCTTCAGTAACTGTCAGAAATAATTTCTTCCAGGAAGTAAACTTGATTTGCAAGAACTTCAATTTTGTTTTTGCTCAGTCCCTGGTGTCTGGCACTCCATTAGTGTTCCATAAACACTTGTGGAATAAATTTTGGATGTCTTTAGAGGGACTAATTATCAACAACTCAGAGAGTACTTGAGCTACTGCAATGTGATCATTAAAATATTTGTGCTACAACCTTGCAGAACCAGATGAAATGGGTTGTTTCTGTTTTTTAGGCAGCTCAATTTAATTTTTGCTACTTTATAGGAATGAAGATAAAGTCTGTGTGAGTGGGGGTTGGGCATCATTTCTGGTGTGGGTAATCCAGAGAGCTGTATAGTGCTTCTGATTCTTTGTTGTGGGGGTAGAGGCTGTTTCTTCCAACTTCTCAACCTCACTAATCAAATGAAGTGTGGCTTTGGGCAGTCTGAGAGCTCTTCAAAGTTCCGTTTTCCTCTATGAGATGCTTAAATACCAAGGCTCAGTAACTTTAGCAATGCCCAAAGCCTTCTTTGAATCAAAGACTCCTTACATGACTCTGTACTAAAGCTCTGATATTCTTCATCAGACAAGTCCTCAGTATAAGGTGCCTATTTAAAATGCAAATATATTGCCTTGAAGGGGTGACATATTAATCCATTACCAGCTGTTAATACTATAACACAAATTACATTATCAGTCAGTCACTGAGCAGACTTTGCCTCAGGAAATGATGCATAGGACAGATTTTCTCAACTTTTTGCCTAGCTCAGATTATGATTTATTATAAACACAAAAAGAAATTTCAACAGCAAAAAAAGCTAAAGGAAACACTAAACCCCCACCCCCACCATCCTATCACAATTAACTTAAATCTGATATTCATGTGGATACCTTTCAGTTTCTATCAAAAATCCAAATCAGTTTCAATTCCAATGTTTCCTCTTTGTTCTAAACAATAGTGACTTATTCTTATTAATATCTTAGTACATACCAGGTTCCAAGCCAGAAACCCTTTGAGAAAAGAAATTGTATCATTTTCACAGCAGCTAAAGAAGTAGGTATTGTTTTTAATCCTCATTTGACAGATATTGAAACTGAGATCTCAAGAAGTTAAGTAGTTTGTCAAGCCAGAAAATGTTTAATTCAAAACCAAGCATTTGGCTCTGACACCAATCTTCCAATCCCTGAAACATTCCATGTACCAGTCAGGAAAATGAGGCTTCCTTAGTTCATTAACGTGTTTTCAGTTATACAGTATGTTGCAGTTTGATCAGGCTGCCTGAGTCCTCTTAATTGAATACCATTAATGACAGACACACTCTCCTAGCTGACACAGTATAACTTTGGGGTTGTTATGTTCAGTTTACAATTTTGATATCCAAGAAGATAATTTACTCAAATCCACATCGTAAAGGATGAATGCATGTTAAGAATTCAGATCTTCCGACTCCAAATTCAGCACATTTGCTTATATTTGTATCTCATTCTTGAGAAAATTTCTCCATATAGTTTAAATAAACCATATCATTAGAATACTGCTGTACTTGATAAAGTCATTCATAAATATTTTGTCATATTCCTAGGTAATTCTCATAATTATCTCTACTCCAGCAGGCCAATAAAACCCTGGGACAATATATCATAATATACTTAAGCTCTCTGGTAAAATCCATTGTTTCCATTAAGTTTGTTGCTGTATAAATGTCAGAATAAAGAAATGAATGCAGCATGATTCTTCTACTGAAGTATTTATGAGTCAGAGTCATTCACATACAGAGCACCATCCCCTCGCAAACAGCCCCAGGCACTGCCCAGAAGCCCCTCCATGGAAGCTGTACTTCTTTAGTGGCCTTCAGCAAATAGTACTGTGCTACTCATTCTCTGAAAGACCACCCATTAGCTGGAACACATCTTTCCGCTTTCTAAAAATGCTATCCGTGTGGCTCTTGAACCCCAAGGACTGAGCTGGAATCTCCAGAACAGTTGTCAAGGTTGGGCTTTCAGTTGTTGCCACCTGTCTAGGAATTGAAGTGTGATTACTCAATTGCCACTCTCAAGCACCTGTGTTAATTGTGCCTCACAATGGGCCTAATGAGTACAAATGCCTAGTAATTAGCTGGGCATCTCTCTTGGTATTGTCTCCATGACAAATAAATTCCTATGATTCTCAACCTTGTCAGGTCTGTAGATATAAATCCCTTAACAGCAGAAGCCAGGCCTTTGTTAGGCCTTGGTGTGGCCCCTATACCCAATTGATCTTCATTTAATTGATGACTTCATTTGTTGACGGGAAGGGTAGACCTTATGCTTTGTAGTCAGTTAGAACAATCATTTTCACTACTATGAAAAATTGATGGATGTCTTGTATTTTGGGTTAAATTCCAGAAGTTATTTATTTATGCTGACCATAATGGATTATTGAATTACATTTTTCCTGGATGAAATATTTTTATTCTCAAAAGGTCACTTCATGGGTAACAGGGACTTAATGTAATTTGCTTGTGGTCACTCTAGTTCCACTACAGTAATAGGCTGGAGAAAAGACCAAAGTTGAAAATGTTTATTGTACAGGCTTATCACCCTATTGAAGTGCACATATTTAGAAAGAAGATAAAGCCCTCTTACCATCTTCTTTTGAAACAGATTATCAAGTTTAAAATATTTGGAGTTGGGCTTGCAAGATGGCTCAGTGAGAGGAGAAGCCTCCTGTCAGTCTGACAACCTGAATTATATCTTCAGGACCCATTCACTCATACCATGGTACAGGAGTGTGTGAATGTGTGTGTGTACACACTCACATACATATATGTGTAAAATAAGTGAATATATGTAACAAAAGTATTTGCAATTAAGAACCAATGTTTGCATGAAGGTAGATTTCACCTAGCTGAACTATATCCATGAATCCATCATGAGGTAAGAAATATGAGCTGCACCCTTGAGACATTATTTTGGGCCATGTATGTAATTTTTACTTGAAGCAGTCCCAATACTTGAAGACAAACTTTCAGTTTTCTTGTTTCAGAATTTTTTCTTTCCAACCAATATCCAAAAGTTTTCTGTAACCAGCTGGGAGGTGAGAGGTAGAAATAAACTGTTGCAACCTTGAGAGATAAAAGGAATATTACTTAAATGTTTAGAGTCAATAAAAAAAGAGTTACAAGACACTAAAAATTACTATTACATAATTTTTCTGAGCTATTCAGTTGTTATATTGAACAAAGTAACTGAATATAGATGCTATACTGTAGCCATAAAATTCTATTTTATAGAAAATAATAATACATGGAACAAACCAGACATTCGCTGTAATCTAACTATAAAATTCTATTTTATAGAAAATAGAAATGAAACGTCAGACCCTGGAAATACTAAGATCACTTGAGTTGTATCTCTTAAACACAAATCCATGAAATTTTCTGTTTTTGCCAGCTCCATGGTAGAATAGTCTTCCCTGACAGGCCGTATAGACTTTAAATAGCTAACCGCTCGTGCAATGTAATGGTGTTCAGACTATGCTGTGCTTCTGTGAGTTACTTGTCATTTCCTGCAATAGAGCAATCCCAAAACACAGCTGTCCATCTCCTTCCACCAGAGTGTTGCCAGTCAACTTCAAAGACAGACTTCCCTCCAAAAGCTCCTTTAGGGAGCAAAGGAGTTTCATAAAAATTGGTGCCATAGTTTCCTGAAAATATGATGGAGTAATAGTCAGCCACATTATCTTGTTCATTTCCCTTGGCATTACAGGAAAAAAAAAACTTTACTGTAGTGGTAACTTGAACCTAAAATCTGAAAGAGGGGGTAACATGGAACAAAAGAACAGTATGTGAGTGTTTAAATGAGCCAAGATACTAAGGAATACAGTGGTAGAGATGCTCATAAAGTGTTAATGAAATCAGAAAGAACATAAACACAAGAATAGAGAAGAAAAAACCCACAGCATATCCTCCTCTTTAAGCTCTGGTTCAGATACTTAACAGGGAAAATGTTATATTTCTCAACATTGATTTTAATTCATCACAACCCAGGGTGTTCATAGATCTTGTTCAACTGGGATTATAAACTAAAATAATAAAGTAAGAGGCTAAGCCAAGAAATGAGACTCAAAGGAGTATGGAGTGCAATATAGCACAAGGCTTCTTGAGGAACCCAAGATTTCCTCTGCTTATTAGAGTGTTCAAATTACTAGTTCAACACATTATTCCTTCAACAACTATTTATTAAGGGTGTACAATGGGCCAAGCAATTCTAGGTCTGCTCTCTCATGATTAATGGCTCTGTTGTCTTCATTAGAGATGGGGAAAGCTATATAGCTAGAAACTTTGCACTTTCATCTCTTGCTTTTCTAGGTTACTTTATTACTTTCTCATTTTCAATAGTATTTAAAACATATATTTTTCAGCATAGCTTCTTTGAATATATTATTTCTAAAACTAGTATACAAACACATTAATATACAAACCCATCTCCTTGAGAATATAGAGGAGCAGGTGTTCAATATGTGTTTGGTGAACAAAATGTTCAAAAGCCCTAAACATAAAAACCACTAAAACTTTCATAAAACATTCTTTCCATTTTGAACTTTCACCTCTGCTCAAAACTATACTAGAACACGCTTAGAATTCTGTTTTTCTTTAGGAACTGTGACATATTTTATTTATTTTCACCAGAGGCCTAAGGAATGTGTAAAGGCAAATAGTATTGGCTCTAAATATAGAATAGTTGGAGGACTAACATCTATCCCTTATAGTACAAAAATTTAGGTCAAGACTATTCCTCTCAAACTTCATATTTCAGCTTTTTAAATTCCCATCATCTAATATGCAGCCAGTGTACTTGATCAGCCTCTGTCTCCATTAACTATCTAAGCTGATTATGCAAGGGCACAAAAAAACCCACTTGGCTCTTCACACTAACTAGGTGTCTCTACTCAAATATCTGCTCAGATCAACAGATCTGCATGGTGCTTTATGGGGGTAAAAATAGCAACCAAGTAAACCTCACTAGCAAATATAATTGTTGAATATAAAATTTGGTGAAAGAATTAGCAACATAGTGTTATGATAGAGAACAGGACAGGGGAGGAAGTTGTTAAGGGAGATTTAGATCTTCATGTTATGTTTATAAGGAAAGAAGCGGGCATCCAAGTGAAAGGTCATGGGCATTCCTTATAGGTTTTCAAAGGAGTAAACTCCTGGGAAAGCAAGTAAAAAGCAATATGACAAGAGCATAGTGAGAAAGCTAAGAGTTGGAATTCTAGCCAAAAGAAAGGGTCATTTTATAGAAGGTCTTCAAAGCCAATATAAAAGGCTTGGGTTTAGTTCTAGGTGCAATGGAAATATGCTGAAATGACTTTAAATAGGGAAATAGAAAGATCTGGCTTTCAAAGTCATTCTGGACGCTACAGGAGAATGACAGTATATGAAGCAGAGCGATGAGGTGGGGCTGAACCTCCAGGAGACTATGGACTCATTCCAAGCACTATGTGAAGAGAGTGTTGGTGATTCATGTAGACGGTAGTAAAGTAATATCGTATTTAATTTAGGGGGAAAATGAATGACTTACTAATCAGTTGGAAGTAAAGGGATTGGAACAAAAGATACAAGTTACTCCCTCTTTGGGCTTCTGCATAAAATAACTGGGAAACCATGTTCTTATGTTATTGGAAGATGACTGTGAGTGGAACAAGATTTGGGAGACCAATGTTATTTCCAGTATCATGAACATCCAAATGAAAGTGTCAAATGAACCGCTGGATGCTCAGAATAGGAAACCCAGGAAAAAGCAGGACTCAAAAAGGTAAATTGAAATTTACCAGTGTATAGCTGTTTAAATCTCTAAGAGCACATGAGACCTGCTATAAAAGCAAGCCTTTCAATAAACAAATAAAAAGCCTATGACCAAAAACTGAAGAACTCATACACTAGGAAGACTGTTAAGAGCAAATGCCAACACTACAGACTTAAGAGAATATGTCAAATAGTCAGCCGAGACAAATGGCCAGATTAAGACAGTTTTAAAGGAAGACTCTCAGAGCTGAGCGACTGAGCAAAATAACAGAAACACACACTGAACTTGCCAGCATGAATATTTCTGAGATCTTAGTAAGAAAAATCCCTAGAAATTGCTAGCAAAATGAGGCACATGGAATCAAGGCTGGCAAATGAACAGTTGACACATCATGTTTGGAGAACACTTCAGCAAATTGTATCTGTGGAAGAACCATTAATTCATTTGATTTATTTATTCATATTTGTGATCCAATTTATTAACCAACAATATCGAAATTTAACAATGAAGCATCTTATACTAGACATTTGTGAAAAGGACTGATACAATAAAGAGAATTCCTGATTGCTAGCCAAACAATTGTTAAAAGAATAAATGTCCAAATAATGGTAATTTTTTGCTTTTAAGGATGATTACAATTCAGGTTTCTACCTTCATTTAAAAGGCAGGACTATTTGTCTACTTGGGCAATTCTAATCAAATACAACTGCAATCTTGTCAGAAGACATTTCTTATTCAGCTCATCAACATACAGAAACTAGACAATAGAGGTTGTTTGGGGTCATTGAAGAATACAGGGAATTTTATTTTTAAATATTTATTCTCAATATGTTTAATTTAAGAAAAAAGCATCTTCTCAGTGGGTGGGCGCACCCCTCGCGGTCCTGACTTCCTTGCTCATGA
>LOJH01012464.1:0-25587 GCA_001685095.1 Ellobius talpinus
TCAGGTCTTGCTGTTGTAGGGTCTCTAGATTTTACTGGTGTTGTGTTGCTCTTTATGGTGTTGCATGTGTTTTTACCTTGTCTACTCATCTTTTCCTCTAATTGGTGTGGCTGGGGCTGTCTGTGACTCTGGTGATTAATCTTCTAGGTGTTAGTGGATCCAAGGCTCAGATGGTTGTTCCTCATGGTACAGTCAGTGCCATGGTTCTAGTGGTTCTAAATTACCCCGTTGGTCACTCTGTGTTCCTGAAGGTTGCTCAGCGCTTCTGGGATTTACTCCACTCCTGTGGAATTTGTTGCCTCGGGCCTGCTCTGGTCTAGGTTTCAGGCTCAGACCTGTTTCTGTAAATGTCCCTGGTCTGGATCTGCTCCTTGGAGGTCCCTGGCATGGGGTGGTCTTGCAAAGGTCTCTTTCTCTGATCTTCTCCCTCGGAGGTCCCAGACTTGGGTGAGCCTGGACCCACAGAGAAGCTGGTTCAGGTCTACTCTCTCAAAGGTCCCAGATCCTCAGCAGTCTCTGGCTCTGGCCCACTCACTCAGCAGTTGCCCCCCTGTACCTGCTCCTGTAGAGCAGGCTCAGTCCCGCTCCTGTGGAGCTCTAGCCTCAGGCCTGTTCTGGCCCAGGTTGCTGGGCCAGTCCTGCTTCTGAAAACTGCAAACTGTGCCCAGGCCAGCTCCAGCCCAGGTGGCTGGCTCAGTCTGCACTTGTGGAGTTCACTGCCTCAGGCCTGCTCTGCCCTGGGTTACTGGCTCAGTCCTACTCCTGTGGAATTTGTTGCCTCAGGCCCGTTCTGGCCCAGGTTGCTGGCTCAGTCCTGCTCCTGTGAAGTTTGGCCATCCCAGCCTGCTCCAGCCCAGGTTGATGGAAAAGGTTTTTATTTGGTGTTCAAGGTTAAGTCTTCATGTACATCCTCTAGTGGTCCTTCTACCTCTCAGTCACACCTTCTTCAAGCTTATTCCTGAGTTCATGAACACCTTGTCTTTATGGCCTCTTCCACTGGACAACTTCAGATTGAGGAATTGCCTCTTTCAGTTTGGTATGTAGGCAAGTCTGTTAGGGGGTCTTTCTTAATTAATGATTGACATGGGAGGGCCCAGTCCATAGTAGGTTGTCCTGGGCTGTATAAGAAAGCAGACTGAGCTGGTGATGGAGAGCAAGCCAGTAAGTACCACTCTCTATGGTCTCTGCTTCAGTTCCTGCCTCTAGGTTCCTGCCCTGCTGGGTTTTCTGCCCTGACTTCCCTGGTTGATGGACTGTGATCAGGGGTGTAAACCAAGCAAAGCCCTTCCTTCTCAAGTAGCTTTTGGCCATGGTGTTCATGACTGTAGTAGAAAACAAACTAGGGCAGGCCCCATCCTGTATCCCCAGTTGTCTGACTCCATCACCCCATCAAGGGGCTCCTGTCACGTTCACCAGTCAGCATCAAGGGACCAAACCCAGTGTGTGTTTTCTGTACCACTCTCTTCTCTGCATTTGCCTTTGACAGCCTTGCCCCCCTTGGCTTTGGAGACCCTTGGCTTTGGAGACACCCCCAGTTCTTCTATTTCCTTTGTTGACTCTCAAACACTCAACCACTCCACTCTGCTGCAAGAGAATTGTTTGCACTGCCAGTCTGTTGTGCCAAGAAAGTTTACCTTGAATCAGAGGGCAAAGCTAGCTATTGGCTGACCAACATTAGCCATAGAGGATTTGGAGGACTGAGGACATATAGAGAGATACAGGAAGTAGTAGGGAGGGGCTTTGAAAGGTGCATGGCCTTTTGGATGGTGGGAGGAGACAGGAGACAGAGAAGTGATCACTGGTCACTTCTGTGCTGTTTCTCTGATCAATCAGGTTTTAACCCCATGTCTGACTCCTGAGTTCTTTTTTAAATTAATAATAGAATAATTTAGATGATCATTACACCTTTCTGCTAGTGTTGCCTGTGATTTTAGCACTTTCTTTTTAGGAAAATCTCACTTGCACCCTTAGTCTGGATGTGAGCAGTCAGCAGGGCCATGAGTTCTCCAAATGTAGCAGAGACCCCATCCACTCTTCTGTTCTTTTGCTTCCAAGCATTCCTGTCTTTGTGACAGTGGCCTCTGCCTCTCTTCCTTCACAGCTTTCTCCTCTGCCTGAGCCTTCATTCTTCCTCCTGTCTCTTGTGAGGACACGTAGTCAATGCAGAATGACTTCATGTCAAGATCTGTAACTTAATTGCATCTGCAGAGATGTTTTCCACATAAGGCCATATTCATCTGATTCTGGGTAGACATATCTTTTGAGGGACCAATATTCAACCCACTTTTGACCAGCCCTCCATCAATCAAGTGTCCCTCAGGGACCTTCTGCTGTAATCCGACATCCTCTGCCCTTGTCACTTATCAAATGGCTTGTCCTAAATCTTGCCTTCTTAGCCCATCTGCTCTCCCCTAGTTCATCCCCCGGGCAGCATCAGAAATGATCTTTCTACAATGTGAAAATGACCACATCACTCTGCTGCTTAAAAAGCCTGTTTCTGGGGTGCTGGTCTGCAGCAGGCCTCCAATGCTGAATATTTCATGAACTACGTAGCAATGGAAACATCTCCCAGCTTTAAACTGTAGAAAATGTGCTCCAGCTTCTATAGTAGAGCAATCGAAATGCATATATCTGAGCCATGTCTGTTGCATGCACCCCTAGACTCAGATGCTTGAATTAGGGAATTGCTGTATCAGGGGTCCAGGCTCTACCTGGTTTTAACTCAGTGGTTCTCAACTTTCCTAATGTTGCGACCCTTTAATACAGTTCCTCCTGTTGTGGTGACCCCAACCATAAACTTATTTTCGTAGCTATTTTGCAACTGTAATTTTGTTATTGTTATGAATTGTAATGTAAACATCTGATATGCTTTAAATATGTAAATCATATTTAAAAATCCAATTGTCAAGACACAAATCAGAAAGGCTCAAAGTTGGGCTGGGTGTGTAGTTCAATGGTAAAGCATTTGCCTGGCATACATACATGAAGCCCTGAACTTGATACCCCAGCTTTGCAAAACCACAACCCAACTCAAAACAAAGATATCACCAAGTTGATTCTTTCTCATGAGGTTTGTCTTAGACAACTCAACCAGAACCCTGTCATTTCCCCCCACACCCCCATGCACCACCACCTATGGAACGAATTATTTGTTATGTGCCACGGCAGCTTGGCCTCTATTCTTATCTTAGGTCTCTTGAGATAATAAGTGACAGAAACATAACCCATGTCTGGCGGTAGTGTGTATTGGCTCAGGAACTGAAAAGCTTAGGGAATAACGTGGTTTAGTCCTGCTTGAATCTAGGGGCTTAAAGAAATGTCATCGGGACATGGCTGTTTCTCCATCCTTCACTTTCCCTTCTCTTCTGCTGGCTCCGTTCCCAAGATGTCTCTCACCAGGTGGTACCTAGCAAATGAAGTCTTATTTCTTACTAACCCAGCAGCCTCAGAGACAAAACACCTGTCCTTGGTTTCCATGGGGATGGATTCCAGGCCTTTTCAGGAAGGTCAGACCTGTGGGCACTCAAGTCCCTTATTTCAGAGGCATCCCATTTACATATGACCTATGCTATCCTCTCCAGTACTTTAAATTTTCAGTTCACAACCCAGAGCACGTGAATGCTATGCAAATAGTGGTTCTTCTGTATTTGTCCAAGGAACAACAGCCAAGTATGCACATGTTCAGGTCAGGTGCAATCACTTCTCTGAGTCTTTCTGATCCATGGTTGTTTGCATCTGTAGTTGTGAAAGTCACAGATATGAAGTGCCCACTCTCCTCCATTCTCCAAGCCCTGCTACTATCAAAGTTTTAAGGGTGGTGTGTGCTAGACCAGCTTGGGTGACTGGGAAAACCGTATTTCTACCCTGGAGTGACTCTGGTCAGGCAAACCCATCACTGGATCCAAACATAAGCTGGATCTGCCAGGAACTAGCATTGTGTTAAGGATAGAAATGTCACCCAAGCTGGTCTAGTACTGGATGCTGAGCAGGCAGAATTTCAATATACCAGAATACGAGTTGGCAATAAGCAGAAAAAAATAAAATGGAAAAGCACTGTCTGTGATTTTACTATTTGGTAGTCCAAAGGGACATGATAAAATTCATTGATGCAAAATAAGATATGTGCATATATATACACACACAATTTATACACATTTCTTTTATAGATATACATACATATATATACACACAATTTATACACATTTCTTTTATAGATACACACACAATTTTATGCACATTCCTTTTTTCTTTTCACAGAAGAATTAGGTACTAGCAATCAAGATTTCTAGTCCTGATTAGACAGAGTCATAATCACAGATTAAATGTTAGCATTACACTCTTATCTGCCTTCCCGATGGAGGAATGTATAAGGATTGTCCCATATGATGAATATTTTGCTTTTTGTTGAAGGCACAGCTTCTGGAGCTAGTCAGGCGCTAGTCTATATGAGGCATGTGTTTGTTAGAGATGAGGTCATGACTAGCCTTGAACTTGCACTTCTGCCTTGGCCTTTAGAATGCTGGGATTACAGGCATGAACCACCTTACAGGCTTCCCTATGCGTTCATGAATAGAGTCAGGTTTGCTTGAGATGTATAGGCACCATCCTGTTTTAGGATTGGTGGGGTTCTCATGTGCCTCCACATCCCTTCCTGCATAATTGTGCCAGGCATCGTAATTGCATGCCCTGAACTCTTGGAGACCCTCTCAAAAGTTGCAGGCTGTGGCAGGTTGGCAGAGCCAACCATTGCCACTTCTAGGATTTTTGTTTTTTCCGAACTAGAAAGTGGCAGTCACTCAACACTGGTTTAATGAGTGTAATTGTCTGTTTCAAAGTTTAGAAATGTGTTCTTTAGGTCTGGAGAGATGGTTCAGCAGTTAAGAGCAATATTACTCTTGTAGAGGACCTAAGTTTAGTTTCTAGCACCCACATTTGGGTGGCTTACAACTGCCTGTAATTTCAGCTCCAGGGGATCTGATGGCTTCTTCTGGACTCTTAGGATACCTGTATTGATACCTGCTTGGACTCTAACCCAAGGCTTCCTGTGTGCAAGGCAAGTACTCTCCCAACTGATCGCCATCTCTAGTGTTTCCCTCCACACTTTTTCTTGAAGAGGGTCCATCAATTCTGTCCTTCTCTAGAGATGGAAGCTGGTGTTTAGAGATCACCCAGCCTGTTCACTATGGAGAGGTTTCTCTCATGAGACATTTTCTCCCACACTGAGTTATAGTTGTTCTTTTTAAATCCAAACTCTTCTTTAAAGCAACAACGTGTTTTGAGCTATTCCTCTGTGCCATGTTTCAGCAGTAGAGCAGGGTTTGCAAGGTCCCTTAGGTGTTTCTGTATGAGTTCAAGGCTCATCACCTTGATTTCAGTAACATGGCAGGCTTCTGGAATGTGTGTATGGTTTCAGTATAAACAATCCCCAGTCTCACGTATCTGACAAAGTCTAGACTCAAAAGTTTGTTTCAAGGAGAAAAAACGAGGAGGAGGAGGTGCCCCTCTTTTAGAAAGAACAGCAAACCTGTAAAGCCAAGGTGTGTTTATTCCACCAGTCCAGGGTTCAAGTAAAGCAATGCAAGACCAAGCTCCAAGTGCCAAGTCAACACTCATTGCACCTTCAAAAGGGCCAGGTGAAACGACAATCTCCCTTGTCTTGCCTTGACCAGGCAACTGGCCAGCACCCCAGCGCATTGCCTACAGGGTGGGTCTGCTTATTACCCTTCTTGCTCTGAGACACTAAAATTCAAAGAGACCTGAGGGCCTCAGGTTAGACAGAACCATTCTTTTGGGGGCGAGGATTGCCCATGGGAGCTCTAACTTAACCCAGGTAACCTTTTAAAGCTGATTCATACACCCCGCGGATGCAGATCACTAGCCCAGAGCTATTTCTCATTTCAAGAGAAAACAAACTCCCATGTGAATTTTTATCATATTCTTAGGGTTGTCTGTCATGACCCCCATCTCCCAGGGTTTTCTCAGACTTCTGAAGTGTAGCTCAGCCATCAGTCATGGGTTTCCAGACAGCCAAGGACACAATTTGCTCACTGATATTTGACTTATGCTAAGGGTCAAGTTAAGTCAGCAAGGGACAGAAGGGCCAGCATCATATGTTTGAGTGAAACATTAGAAACAAATCCAGTAAACTGAAGGAGGAGAATTATGGGACTTATGAGCAAAATCAAGGCTTTGCAAAATTTTATTGCCCCGTGTTAAGCAAGCACAATTTTGAGGCAAACTGTTTCAGTGGCATGTTGATTCTTATGAAAGCAAATATCAAATGATATTAAAAAAAACTATAGGCTAGTCCTGATGGTATATATCTATAATCCCAGCTACCTGGGAGACTGAGACAGGAGGATTGTAGCTCTGAGGATTGTCTGGGCTACAGAATGAATTTAAAGATGGCCTGGGCAACTTAGTGAGACCCTGTCACAAAACACCAAAGTAAAAAGAGGTCTGGGGATATACTTCAGCAGTAGAGCTCTTGCCTAGCATATATGAGGACTACAAAAACAAAAGAATAAAAACCAAATTAAAATTTCTATAGTCTATCCAGCCTGTTCATAGTAGATGCTGCAACTTTTTGGGTCTTCGCTGCTTTTATTAAACAGCCAGAAACAAAAATGGACAGATGGTCCAGGCTGGTGCCTCAGGGATTCAGACAAATGCCATTGTCTAGACGGCAGACACTTTTTATCTGGGCTAATTCTCTCCTTTGCTCACCTACCTTTAATCCATCCTCTCCAGAGCCATGATGGTAATCTCTGTGTAAAAATGCTCTATAGTGACTTAGTGATCCTGTCTGACTCTAGGCTCTCTAAAATTGAACTATAGCAATCTTTTTTCTTCCAGTCTTCCTTCCTTCCTTCCTTCTTTCCTTTCCTTTCTTTCCTTCCTTCCTTCTTCCTTCCTTCCTTTCCTTTCTTTCCTTCCTTCCTTCCTTCATTTCTTTTTTCCTTCCTTCCTTTGATATTTTTGAGACAGGGCTTCTCTGTGTAGCCCTGACAGTCCTAGAACTCACTCCGTAGACCAGGCTGGCCTTAAACTTACAGAGCCCCACCTGTCTCTATCTCCTGAGTACTGAGGTTAAAGGTGTGTGCCTCTACAGCTGGTTTACAGGACACTTTTCTAATCCTATTGTCCCCTATGCTACCAGACTGCCCATCTTGATCTCTTAAGATTCACCCAAGACTCATGTATGAAGCTCTTGTAGCAGAGGCAACTCATCTCCCTATAGAAGTCAGCTGCAAAGCAGAATCTTGCAAGGGAAGGTTGAGGCACCCAAAGCAAAGCCACACCTAGAGATGCATTCATGTCCTGTGCTTTTCTTACAGTGTGTGATGTTCTTCTCGTGGAGGGCCACTACGAATTTGAAGCATCCTGAGCTACACAGTGAGTTCAAACCCCAAACTGAAAAGATGAGGTCTGGCCTCAAAAGACAGAGAAAGAAAAAGAGAAAAAGAATATGTTTGTGTATGTGTGTGTGTGTGAGTGTGTGCACGAGCGCGTGCATGCACGCCAGTGGAATTCTTATTGCAATGGTCAGATTAGCCTCTGAGTTCTGAAGAGTTTTGGCTAATTAGGTCCTTGAGTGAAGGGTGTTCTGGGGGTGCTTAGGTTCCTGTTTGTATCCAGGCTGCTCCTTCACTGTATCCTAAACTGTTCTTTTTCCACTGTTGTAACACTGGCAACTCCTTCTCTCAGAATGTATTTCTTTGTTTGTGACAGGGTCTCATGTGGCCCAGGCTGGCCTGGAATTCACTATATAGCTGGGTCTGACCTTGAACTGTTAATTCTCCTGCCTCCATCTCCCTGGCATGACAGGTGCACCATGCCTGGTTTGGTTAAACATGTTAATACTATTTCTAGGCCTGTCTCTGTCACACACAAATGATTGCTTTTCAAGAGTACTGCAGTTCCCAAAACTTAGTTCATTGGTTTGGATAATGATACAATCCATTGAAGGTCTGACTCATTCTTCATGGGTATACATCTCAATATGGATGCTTAATTAAATAATTGTTATCTAATGCCTAGATTGAGTTGCAATGATTTCAGTCAACAGTGGATGCTCCGTGGTTTTGTTATGTCCTGGAGCAGCCAGGGTTTGACGGATTCTTTGTGGCCTCAGTTCTTTGTAGAGAATGACAGGGTAAAGCATTGATGTGGTCCCTATGCCTCTCGCTCACAGCCCTGATTTTGAATGAGGTTTATGAAAAAAAGATAAAACAAAGGTTGAAAATAGAGTTGAAGCATATTTGAAGGTCTATGGATCTTCATGGCATGCCTGAGGATCAGCTGATGTCTGCTGCAGGGCTTGGATGCTAGGGAGAGGTGAGTCTCCACTGTGTGGTAGGACCAGGGGAAGTGTGATCTAGACATCAATCCCATTACCTTATATACCTTCATTGTATTGAAATAATATAGTGCCTAATCTTGGGAGGGGTGTTTCCATTTGCTTAGAGCGAAATAATGAAGTCTAGGCTGCAGACCTGACTCAGAAAGAGCCACAGGCACATTGGCTCACCCTGCCTGTCACCCTTCATCCCTGAAGGGAATTCACTATCTGTTACCCAGTAGGAAAGGAAGCATGAGAGAAATGGCTGCTCGTTTTGGATTTTTCCACATCAGGTTGGTTGCTTTCTGGCTTGAAAGCCTCCAAGTGGTTTGGTTCCGTTGTTCTTCCTACTGCACAACCAAGGAACAGCTGAGATGTTGGGGCTGAAGGTCCTCCCAGAGCCCCCTTCACCCTTCTGATTGCTTGCTGCTTCATGGGAAAGTCACTTCTCAGGGACTGGCTTCCTGTGTCTCAGAGGAGGCTATTCATATCACAGTCACGGGTCCTTTGTGAGTGACAACCTAATGATAACACATGTAACAGAAACCCCGGCATGAATTAGACATCCAGCAAATGACAGTTGCTGTTGAATCTAGAGTCTCAGAGCTACCAGAACCATAGCAGACATCGCTCGTTTTATAAAGAGGCAACTGCAAGCCAGGACAGTATGGTGACATCCTCAGCATGGCTTCATAAGCTTGAGTCAAACCTGTTAACAGAACCAAGGCTATTTAAACCCCAGAAATAACACTGCTAAGCATAGAGACAAATTTGTTTCAGTTGACTCAGAAAGTTTGGAGGTGTTGATAACTAATGTGCTTAAAGTTTTGGATGCTGGGAGGAGTAGTAAACCTCTGAGTCTCAGCACTCTGGGTGCAGAGGTAGGTGGTTCTCTGTGAGTGCAAGGTTAGCCTGATTTACATAATAAATTCTGGGCTAGCCATGGCTACAGAGTGAGGTTCTTTCTAAAATTAAAAAAAAATGCAAAACTGTCTTAGTTAAGGTTTCTATTGTTGTGAAGAGGCACCATGACCACAAAGAGTCTTTTAAAGGATAATATTTAACTGGGGCTCACTTACAGTTCAGAAGCTTAGTTCATTATCATCATGGCAGGAAGCATGGGGTCTTGTCGGCAAACATGGCACTGGAGAAAGAGCTGAGGGTTCTCCATCTTCATCTGCAGTCGACAGAAGGAGACTTTGTGCCACACTGGGTGTAGCTTGAGCATATGAGACCTCAAAGCCCACCCCCACAGTGATACACTTCCTCCAACAAGGCCACACCTACTCCAACAATGCATCCCTCATCCCTGCCACACAAAAAGAAAATAAAAAGTATCAGGTATAGAGGAATATACTTGTAATCCCTACGCTTAACAGGTCAGGGCAGCCTGGGGTACATAGTAAGCACCGGGACACTTAACAGGTTGGGGCAGCCTGGGCTACATAGTAAGTACTGGGCCAACTAGAGCTTCATAGAAAGAGCCTGTCTTGGTCCAGTGAGATGGATGGTGACCTACACTGGAGCTCTGGAACCTGGACGTTGGAAGGAGAGGCCTAATTCTTGACAATTCTCCTCTGACCTCCACCTGTGCCCTATGCTCACACCAAGACCCTGTCTCAAAAAAGTTCAAACAAAACAATGCAGAAAAACTTATGAACCAAACAAACAAACAGCAAACAACCCAACCCTGAAACAAAACAACAAGAAAAAGAGCAAACAATTATAACTAAGAAATGAGGTCTGCTCGCTCCCGACTGTGATTGGTAGTGTCCGGGGAAAGAGGCTTGTCCTGCTTTCCAAAGGAGCCAGCCTTTGGAGGATGTGTCACCCTTGGAGGATGCTCAGGGGAGCCTCAGGGGTCTCCCAGGCCTTTCAGACATCTTCCTCAGATCTGTCAGGGGAACAGTTAGCAGTTCTTAATGATTTTTTTAAAAAGTGATTTTGAAAGCCCAGCCTCTCCTTTAAAATAATACAATTCTGTTCTGATAATATGTATTAATAGTTTGGGGCTGGAGAGATGGCTCAGTGGTTAAGAGGATGGACTGCTTTTGCAGAGGACCTGAGTTTGGTTCCTAGCACCCATGTTGAGTGCATCAGATCATTCTAGCTCCAGGAGATCCAACACCCTCTTCTGGCCTCTGCGGGCACTCATGTGCACATACCCAGCCCCCTACCCCCATAATTAGAAACTAATAGCTTACCTAAGAGCACTGTGTGGGAGGAGCTGTAGGAAGCACATAGCTCTTGACCAGTGTCTTATCTTCATGCTAACCCTACAGAGCATTCCTATCTCTGGGCAGTCTGGAAACCAAGGCCTTTCCAGGATAAATATCTGCTAGTGTTGCACGACAGGAAGTGGGGAACTGGGTAAGAGTCCAAGTCTAGCCTGTCACTTGATCTGGCCCATTCTCCCCAAGGAGGCCATTCCTAGCCAGACTGCCATTAACTTGTCATGACAGCCCAGTGATAAAGGAATTTGAAATTGGAACAGGACTTGGGGTGGAGCTCAGAGGGTGCACGCTTACTTGTGTGCGCAAAGCCCTACTTTTGTTTCTTTTTATTCTGATGTTTTGAAACTAGCCTTAAACTTCCTGTGGAGCCAAGGATGACCTTGAAGTTCTGATCGCTTTGCCTTTAACATTGAGAGAGCTGCAATTACAGATGTGTATCACATCTGGTTCCCTGATTTTTCTTTTTTTTAGTGAGTTTTTTTAATTTTTGTTTTGTTTTGAACCAGAATCTTGCCAGCCCAAGCTAATCTCAAATCCCAATCCTCCTGCATCTTCTGTCCGAATGATGTGATTACATACTTGAGATGTATCACATACTGAGATGTATTACCTACTTGAGATAATTACATACAGAGATGATGGTCAACTCTTTGTCAATATTCTTGGCTATATATTTCCAGTCTTTTTCCTTTGGTTATTTGAGGCAAGGTCTCCCTGTGTAGCTACCAAGGCTGGCTTTGAACTCCTGATTTTCCTGCCTCCACTTCTCAAATACTGAGATTAGAAGCATGTAGCCATTGTCCTGGGCTAATTAATCTTAAAAATTGATAACTTTATGGTGTGGGGGCACATTTATGCAACAGCACACATGTGGCAGTCAGTGGACAACTTGTAAAATTTGGTTCTCTCCTCTGACAGTGAATGAACTCAGGTCATCAAGGGTTTTGGGCAGGCTGTCTAGAGGAACAGAACTGGCAGATACTCAGTCAACAAGGAAGTAGCTTAGTGGTTCCAATCTGGCGCCAGAAGCCAGAAAGTGCCTGGAGAGCTGGGGGTCCCTATTCCAAGGTGAAAGTTAGGAAATCCTTCCTTATCAGGGGAGGAATCAGAAGCGGCAATGGCAACCACAGGGCAAATCAACACTGTTCTAGGAGGGATGGAGGGCTGAGCAAGCAACAGGAGAGATTAAAGACAGCATTTCCAAGGAGTTTATCTGGGATGAAGGTGCAGTCCACAACCAGGGTGCCCGCCCTCCGTCAGTCAAGGCAAGCGGGACAGTTAGTTCTTCAGGTGAGGCTTCCTGCTCAAGGGATTCTAATTTGTAGCAAGCTGACACTAGAACCACCCACAATGCCCCCTGACACTAGAACCACCCACAATACCCCGCTGACACTAGAATCACCCACAATGCTTCCTGACACTAGAACCACCCATAATACACTGCTGACACTAGAACCACTCATAATGCCCCTGACACTAGAACCACCCACAATGCCCCTGACACTAGAACCACCCACAATACTCCGCTGACATTTACCCCGCTGACATTAGAATCACCCATAATATCCTGCTGACACTAGAACCACCCATAATACCCCGCTGACATTAGAACTACCCATGATACCCTGCTGAGACATCTCGCTGCCCTGTATTTTTAGTTTTAGAATACACAGAAAAATTGTGAAACTCTATTATAATTTCAACTTAATTAGATTGAATCAAATTGATTATAACCCAGTGGATAGTCCTTTAAATTTTTTTTAAAAAGATTTTTCTTTTTCAGTGCTGGGAATGAAGTCTGTACATGGTAGAGATGTGGCGGTTACAATCTGGCTCTGTGGTTGGGCACAGCCTGGGGGTCCTGTGAGGTTGTTGTGTAGCTGTTCCCACTATGGTGAGGTTTACACCCCCTTTGTTTACTATGAAACCCTGGTGACACACTATACAGCGTACCCAGGCTTTACACTCACAGCAATCGGCTTGCCTCAGCCTCCTGAGTGCTGCAATGACATGTGTATGTCACCATTCCTGGCTTCCATGTTTTAATAGTTAGGCCTTCAAGTCATCTATCCAGAAGTGACTTCTTCCGCTCAGCTTTCCGAGTCCCACCAGAAGCTGCTGGGTCGGTCCTGGTCCAAGCACCTTAATGGACTTGTATCTTTTTGAACACAGATTTACCCCAGCTGGGATCCAGGCTGAGGTGTTCAGCGGGGCTGAGCATGGCTTTGGGGTCAGAGAGACCATGCCGAGTCCCAGAAGTCTCCCTTGTGGGGACTTGGACATGGCCTTGTATGTGTCCAAGCTTCAGTTTCTTCAACTATAAAATGGGAAAACAGAGCCTTGTATTTATTTTCTTAAACAATAAGTGCAAAGCATCTGGAAGGGTCTTGGCAGATGGTTATCTTCCAGCGCTAACTATTAAGAGTCATTAAGGAAATAGCTGCCCGTGCACATGGCTCCTTCCTGCTTCCTGTTAAGTGTTGGGCCTGCTGCTCCTGGGTGCAGTCCCGGGCATCTGTGGAACAGGCACCTATCTTGGTGAGGGCCAGCTGCCCAAGGCTCTGCTCCTACCTCAGCCTCTGCAAAGGTACAGCCTTTCATCTGTGATTTGCCCTTTTGGACAGATAGATAGCACCGGCTAATCTTAGACTTTCATTTTTAGCTTGTCTGCTGGTTTTTCTGGGTTAGAATCGGGTTTCTTTTTCTTTTTCCTTTTTTTCTTTTTTTCCTTTTCTTTTTTTTGTTTTTGGTTACTTTCGTGTGTTGAGTGGGAACACACTGTGGTGGGCAAAGGTCCTGAGTGAGGCAGAGAAATTGGAGGGCCAGTGTTTTGTTTTACCCTTAAAACTTGCATACTGGGCTGGAGAGATAGCTTAGCACTGACTGCTCTTCCAGAGGACAAGGATTCAATTCCCAGCATCCACATGGCAGCTCACACCTGTCTGTAACTCCAGTTCCAGGGTATCCGACACCCATGACAAAACACCAATGAACATAAAATTATATATATATATATAAAACTTGTGTACTAAATGGCTACTGTGAGCTTTCTTCCCCCCTCTGCCCCACTGTTGCCCCTTTCTTTCCTTCTGACAGGGTCTTGCTATGTAGCTCAGTTTGGCCTTGGGCTTTCTAGTCTCTGTTTTCTTTTTGGTTTTTCAAGACAGGGTTTCTTTGTGTAAACCTGGCTGTCTTGGAACTAGGTCTGTAGACCAGGCTGGCCTTGAACTTAGAGACTTATCCTGCCTTTGCCTCCAGATTAAAGGCATTTAATTGCTGGGATTAAAGGTATGTGCCATCACCACCCTGCTTATAATTTTACTTTTTATCAAACATCATACATGTGTACATACATACTGTATACATAGTAATCAGTATGACCCTCTATTTCAATGCACAAGGACCAGATCAAAGTGTTAGGCAAATCTAGCCCCTTAGACAATTGGTCATGGTGTTATTGGGCATGTAGCTTAGTGGTATGGTGCTTGCCTAGCACACAGGAAGTTCTGGGTTCAATCCCCAATTCTGTGAAACTAAAAAAAAAAAAAAAACCAAAACAACTAACTCCCTCCCCCAACAACACTCCATTCTTTGGGTTCAGAATATTCACGGCGCTCTGAACTGGTGACCTGAAACACCAAGTCAGCCTGTACCAGCTACAGCGTAGAGCCAGAGCGGGGGCAGCCATTCCTCCTGAGAACCTCTGTACCGCTCTGCAGTCAGGGCAGTTAGTCCAGGCTGGGCAGCTGAGGCGTCTCCTGCAGCGTGCGGTTGCTTTTTGTCAAGAGGCCCTATCTGTCACTTCTGCCTCTCAGGGCTCAGAATTGTCAGAAACCAGAACCCGCTGCAGACTGCTCTCCCTGGACCTGCTTGGCTCCTTGGCCTGCATCCTCACCTCCTTGCTCTGCCAGTGGGTCCCTCTCCTGGGTCCACCCCCTGCTGCCCCCAGCTCAGTCCCAGCTCAGCACTCCCCATATTGGCTCCCCGCCTCCCTAATTATTTAGCACTGAACTGGGTTTTTCTGTCCATCTGTAGTTAGCTGCGCATGAGTCCTTCCTGTCACTTCTGTTTATATATATTTACAGCTACTTCAATGATCTGTTCTAATGATGAGCTAGGTAGCCACGAATAATTTAAAAATAATTTCCTTTTGGCTTTGGCATAATCTCTGCACTCCCATTTTGAGGTTGGATGGTACTTGATGGTCTGGGGATTCAAATTTCAAATGGGGTCCCAAAGGCACCGCCCGACACTTGGCAGGAGGGGCAGTTACGCAGACTGTTCTTCCCCTGGTCCCTGTAAACTCCTCTGGCTTCAAACTCCATGCTGAAATTGGAAGGCATTTGTCTAGTTGGCTCATCCTGAGCCCAGGAGAGCCTGCGTGTTCTCTCTCATCATGCCTGTCTCTGCTCTTTGTCTGGTACACATCGTCTCTATCAAGGCGGGAGGCTCATCAGGAGGCCGACTTAGAGGAGAATTATCAGGCCTCGTGCAATTACCGAGGAAGAAAAATTCCTTAATTGTAAAACTTTGCCAAGCACACATTCATTAGATGGCTCTGCTCTTAAGCACACTCGCAAATGGAATCAGTCTGATGGGTTTGAGAAATCGCCTCTTCACCGTCTTTAAAGCAAACCACGTTGGCAACGTGATGTATGACTGAAAATATTAATGGGCTTTGAACTCTTGGGGTCCTTTCGCATAAACATGGATGCCCACACAGGGCTGCATAAACACATGACATTCGTGTTGATACGCTGGGCCGAGGTCTGTGGCTCTGACTGCGCGATGAGAAATATTTAAGTTGAGCTGATTTGTTACATAAACACTAACCTCAGGCAAGGGCAGAGCGATCACACTGCTCTCCTCTGAGCTGGACCGTCCTAAAACAGAGATGGGGTGCAGGCCATTTTTGGAACAGATCTGTCTGCCTTTCTTGTCATCTTAACCATGAGATGAATGTCTGACAACAGGTCTGAACGCTTGGGTCTGGAAAGCTGTTCAAGAGGCCCAGCTAGACTGCTTCGGAAAGCCTAACCACAGAGCGTGATCTTTCCCAAAGTGAACTCAAAGCCTAGAGGGCATCCCCTGACTGGTAGGTGCAAAGCCTTGCCTCCAGATCTAGCCTCAGTTAGACCAGCTCCTGCTACCCCCACTTCATGGCTTCTCGAACATTTCTGGGGAGCCCCTCCTCAGCCCTCTTCCCCTTTTATCCTCCAAGCTGTGTTGATGTCTAGTCTGAGTGGGTACTCGGCTCTTGGTGGCTTGTTAGACAAGGTTCAGGGATGCGAGGGACGGATGACCTCATTTTCTCCTTTGCAGTTAAATGAACCTTTCTAAGAGGTCACAAAAATAAACTTGGAGCTGGGTGGGGCCAGGCCTGGAAGGCAGGGACAGGAGAATCTCAAGTTACAGGCCAGCCTGGTCTACATAATGAATTCACATCTACACAGGGAGACCCCGTGTCAAAAACATGGGAACGAATTAAACTGGGGGCTGTGGCTTGAGAGTCAAAGGAAGAAAGGCAATGGGGGAAAGAGCCGAGCTGCTTGGCTCGGAAGAGGGGGGAGGACTTGACAGGGCTGAAGTAGGGACATTTATCAGAGGGGTGGCACTGGGCCAGAGACTGCTGCCATCAGTGGTCATTCAGCCTTTCAAGGAGTATTTATTTAGACCTCCTGTGTGTTTAGCATTGTGCTGGCCCAGTGATGATACAAAGGTAGAGGTCAGGTTAATTCTTAATCTTTAGCTTGGAGAGTAATCACTTAGTAAATGTGTTAAAACACAGGTCTTTAGGAGCAACCCAGGGTCGGATGGACTACAAAAAATGAGAGGAAAGCATCACTTTTTTTTGAGACAGTTTCATGTAGTCCAGGTTAGCCTCAAACTTGCTATGCAGCTGAAGGTGACCTTGACAGTCTGCTCTTCCTATCTAGTTCCTGAGAGCTGATTTTGCGTGGTGCTGAGGATAGAGCCAGGGTTTCCTGCGTGGTTGGCAGGTATGCTACTAGCCAAGCCACATCCCCAGCAAACCCTCCACTTTTAGCAAGGGGCTTGGGTCATTCTAATGGAGATAATCTTAAGACCAGCTTTCCTATCACAACGATTTTAAAGCCTGTGTATAGGCAAACATGAACTCAGATGCTTGGGGGGCAGGTGCTACTGTTAGTTGCCCTGGGGGGGTTTATCTGTGTTCACCTAACACTACAGATGGGGGCAAACTTAGCTTGAATGTACTGGGCCTGACCAATTAGTGTAGCCTCATGGAGCAGACCACTAGAATTCCCAGAACCCTGGACTCAAGAAAGCAATGCTAGATTTGGAGGCTGCACCCTGGACCTGGGGAGCTGCCTACCTTGGGCTTATGGGTGCGAGGAGGAAGGAGAACATGAGGACCCAGCTCACAAAACTGAGCTCACAGGAAGGTAATGTAGCTAAGTATTTGATTTGGTGTTTATCTTGAAGGTTCAACTGCGGCCTCCTTCCAATTTGTGTCATCTGGATTCCTGTATCCTTTTCTTCTGTTTCAGGAAGCAGGTACCCAGCTGAGTTATTAAGGAAGGCCCCAGCCTTTGTCACCACGAACGGCCCTTGGAAAATCCATCTCTGTGTCTGTTTTACATGCATGTCCTCTGTTCAGAACATGGAGTGTCTGTCACGGAACCCCACAAACAGGTGACAAGGAGTGGGGATCTGGCCCTTCAGGAACTGGCACAGTTTAGATCGTCCTGATCCTTCTACGATGTCCCATGTTGGTTGCCCAGGCCTGTGGACACTAACCTGCTTTCAGGAAATTGGTGAGTTCCAGACATTTTGCTTAGCTCTTGAATGAGACTCCAGACTGTTTCTCACATAGGAGACTGGATTACTAACCTCTTACCCGTGTGACTAAATTCCTGACAAAGGAACCTAAGGATGAAAGGGATTTATTTTGGCTTATGGTTTAAGAGAACACAGTCCATATAGTGGGCAGGCATGGCAGACGTATGGTGAGGGAGCCCATGGCTGCCTGCGACTCCTTAACTATCAGCTCACAATGAGCTACTGTTCCTGAGTGCATCCCGTGGAGAACTTAGCATCACACAGGTTTAAGGACGGAGGAGACAGGGAGAGTGTGAATGCGGAGAGGTGGACTCCCCAAAAAAGAGCAGGGACCAGGAAGGGCACCTTAGAATCACTAAGCTAAATTACACTTGGGAAAGGCACTCTGAGTGGGCTTTTTAGATTTCAAACAGTGCTTTGGAACAAGCTAAACTGTGCATAAAGGCACTTTATGGGCCAAGCAGGGTCATTGGAATGGGCATCCTAAGGGCACACAGGAAGGATCCTGCAGGATGTGCCCTGGGTTATTTAGGATATTTATGCTGGTGATTTTACTTATACTGCTTAGGGGACAATTACTTATTGTTTGTTTCTGAATCCTTGGTTTTGTTTTAAGTTTTACATAATTTTATATTATCGCAAGGAGGAAAAAGGGGACAAGGAAGGATCAAAAAGTAGGGAACAGGCCATAGAACATTTTCTGCTTTGCATTCAGTTGGACCAAAGGGAAAACATTTGCCAATCACCTGACCTTTAAGAGGCACTCTCCTGCCCCGTGGGCCCAGAAAGTTGAATGGCCATTGCTGTTCATTCATGGTGGAAGAAACTTCGTAAGCTTATATTAGGTAAATGACTTTCCCGGGACTTGAAAGTCGTGTGCAGACAGTGCACCTTGTTCCAAGAGGCCTGCTGACCTTCCACGGTCAAAGAGCTTAGCTGCCCAGACATTTCTCTCCGTGTGACCATTGCCTTGTCATTTACAAGGTGCCGACCACACTTGTGATTTCCTCCACAAATCTGCCAGGTGACAATCCCACCAGAGTCACGTGGACAGGGACATCCGGGAGAGTGGTTTTACTTGGCCCTGAACACTGGTTGGGTGGTTTTCTAGAAACATGTTTATTTTCAGTTCAAAGACAAAAATAAAGATACAGCTTAGCAGTAGAAGCTGTGCAAGCCGAAGCCTGGCATCCCATCCCATCCCAGGGGGGAGAAGGAGAGCAGAAAAGACAAAAGAGGAAACTCCACAGAGGAAAACATTAGCTTCTAGTTCACACTCTGGCAATCCCCCAGTCCCCGTAAAATAAACACTCCAAAGTATAAGCAGCAGAAACGGTGTACACTCTATAGGCACCGAGAGTAACTTTGCTTCTTCCAGTTGAGCTGCAGGTCCTTCCGCTGAGCATGGCTTGGCTGGGAACGATCCATCTTGCAGGAGGAAGCAGTCTTTGGCCGCTCTCACGCTTTCTACCAGCATTGCGAAACAAGCAGATTTCAAAACTCGCTTTCTTCTCCAACTGCAGCAAAAAGGCAAGGAGACTTTTTTTTTTCCCTCTTTTGTTTGAAGAGCCTGAAAAACAGGGAAAAGTGTCTCAGAGCCAAATCACCTCTTCCTCTGGTGTTAAACTCTTATGTCATAGTTTGAAAGAAAATCCAAGAGTAGAGAAGTGACTCCATTCAGAAGCCAAGGCTGGGATGCTTGGGTGGGATGTTTCCCATGTGAGAAACGAGGATCAGAGTAGAGACCGGCGGATCCCTGGGGCTGTCTGACTAGCCATTCTTAGTATGCTCCGGCCGAGTAGGAGGCTGTCAAAACTGGTATAGCGCCTGGAGCGTGAGATCCAAAGTTGTCTTCTAGCCCCCATGCACTGCATGTATATCTGCACATAAGTGTGCCCCTAATAAACGTGGACCCCACACATATGCACAGGGAGAAGCAGACACAGCACTCCATAACTATGAGTCAGTGCCGTACTACACGGTAAGCCCTGAACTTCCCAAGACAGTCCAGAATTTCCACAACTTGCAGATTTTGGATCTGCATAATATGTAGCGTTCTGGGACTGTTACAGTCTTCAGATGAGCAATAGACCTAGGACATTTGAGGATTCGTAGCCTTCTCTCAAAAAAGAAATGTTATGATTTTTGGGAGATCTTGAATTCTCTAACATTTAAGAACTGTATTCATTTATTTTTGATAGGGTTTTCTCTAACGCAGGCTGGCCTTGAGGTTGGTATGTAGCCTAGGACTGCCTTCCAATCTTCTGGCCTCCACCTCTCAAACGGTGGGGTTACAGACACGGACCCCATGCCCAGCTCTTTGCAGTCTTTCAGAGAAAGAACGTGATGAGACTATATTTGAAAAACAATAACTAAGCAAAACATCTAGGTCCCAGAAGAAAACATGATCCCACTCCAGGAAAAATGTAAATGCCAGTATGTAGCCTTTCATCTGAGTTTATACACGGAGGGATTTATTTGTGGGCCAAAGGAGTTCATTCTGCTGAAATCGGGTAGTTTTGCCTCCCACAGATAACTGAGCAGTCTGGAGACAGAGGAGATGTCCGGGCGGTGTAAAGACAGAAGACAGTCATGGAGAGGAGGACAAAACTTCAAATACCCCCCAACATCAGAGTCCAAGTCAGGGGAGTAAACAGAAACCAGAAACACAGCAAGCATAACAAACATGAATGGAAAGAAAACACGGCATGTGAGGAGGGCTGCCTGCTAAAGCCGCTGGCTCTTTCCTCAGAGACACAGCAGCCTCACTGGGGAGAAAGGGAGTCCTGGGGTGGGGAGGCACTGCTGGGCAGAGGAGGGGGGCCTCTGTGGGCTGGAGATAGATGCCCTCAGTGTGGTAAGAATTTCCTGGTTGCTGAGGTAAGAAATGGACACTGGTTGGCTAGCCGCTGACTTTGTGTCCTATGGCTTTGTGTACAGAGAAGAGTCTCTGTTTCACATTTTTTTTCTTTTTGTGAGACATGTGATCAATGTCTAGCCCAAGCCTGAACTTGCAACCTGCCTGCCTCCCCAGGATTTGGATTACAGGCATGCACCACGAACATCTGATATGGTCCCACATGTAAGGAAAGGTGAAGGGTCGGCAAAAACAGGCAAAGTCTAATTATAAATGGGAATGAGGGTGGGGGCAACAGCTAAAATGAAGATGTAAAAATGAATTATTACTTATTCTAAATGGAGGAACAACCTTGGAAGGTGATCCACTGGGAACATAGTTCAGAAGATGAATATATGACAAACGCCCTGCCTCCTGATGCTGAAGATTGAGCTTGGGGTCTTGCTCATGCTAGGCAAATGTTCTGCCATTGATCCACATCCCCACTCCAAAATTCATATGTGAAATATTCTATTTCAGTAAGTGTGTTGTGCCCCCAAAGTTCCATTTGAGGGGAACTAAGAAGGTCACAGTTGGTACCTAAGCTAGATAAGGAAGACAGTCTTCACAGTCGTTAGATGCCAGAAAGAATTAAATAGCCAGGACTGCTATTATCTTGGATACCTGCCTGCAAGAGGGGGAAAGAGTAAGTGTGTGCTCACTGCAGTGGTGGAGCAAAAGATAAAATTCCAAAACCCAAATCATAGGGCTGAGGTCCTCCTCTGGGGTCCCCTTCAATGTGGGAGTTGGGGTTGAACAGGTCTGCCCACGGAAAGGCATGCATGCAGCCAGCTGACACAAGAGTAGTCTGATCAGTAAGCATCTCGGGCATTTTCTGCCCTCTATTAGGAAAGAAATGAGCTTGGGCTGGCATTCTTTCTATTGGTGCAACTCTAGAAAAGAAACTTCTGGCAAAACACTGGTGTTTACATCGGAACCAGAGTGACCCCAGCGCGTACTAAACAGTGTTCAGCGGATTGGAGGGAGGGTACCTGGGTCTTCCAGGAAGTCTGCTAGACTTTATTGGCGGAGCATTTGTAGGTTTAGAAATACGATAAAGGCTGAGAATGAGAGCCTGGTAGACGAGAGAGGAGCATACCGCCCCATCCCCTGAAACACAAATACGGTGAAGCAGACAACTGAAACACAGGGTGGATTTCACGAGGCCAAAACTTATTAGAAAGATTTCTATTTAGTGACACCCAAAAGAATGAGTCATGCCTCAGGTTGACAATAGCAAGAGAACTCCAGGGAAGTCTTGCGACAAAGGGGGCTGGGCTCAAGCCCTGGTGACTCTTGGAATCTCACGTTCACGTTCAGTCTCACGATGTTTCCTGGGTGGAAAATGAGGGAGGCAGGAAAGGCGAGAAAGGGGCGGAAGGAAGGTAGTCATTAGCCTTCCTTTGTCCCCGGTGGGGCACAGGTACAAGTCCCCTCTGTATTCCTTGAAGGACGGTGGCTGTGCTGTCCTGCTGCTGAAAGTCTAGAACAACCTGTGGCAATAAAGTGTGCCGACAAAGGAAGCATATTCTCGATGCTGGAGCCTTGTCCGAGATGAAAACGCTTTTGAGTTTTTTTCCCATGCACCCTCAACAGCTACAGACTCCTGGGTATAGAGAGAAGTGGTCCTGGACTGCCACAGTGGAGAGGCGCGGGAAGCAGGGACAGTATTTACAGGAGCAGGACACAGGAGCCATGGAGAGGGAGTGGTTATTTATAGAAAGCTTTTATCTGAGGACACCAGATCCTTTTCAATTGTTCCAACAGGGTCAAATGATGGGGTTTGAACTACTGCCCAGCGAGCCTAGAATGGTATTAAGTCATTTCACAAAACAGCAGCCTTGGATAAACGAGAAGCAATGCCATTCAAGTAGAGGGTGAGGTAAGAGGCGGTCCCATCGCTGTAACTTCGAGCTCGGAGTTGAATACCCAAGCACTTATCTTTGGTTATTTTAAAAATAACCCACATTTGCTCACCAGCTGATACCATCTTTTGGAATGGGCCTAAGTTCATGTAGGGAATGGGGTGTCAGGGCTGGGTCACACTGTGAGCTGGCTTTATCTGGGTTGGATCTCGGCTTCTGTAGCCATTATCTGTGGAGTGTGTTGACCTCTCTGGGTCTGTGCTGTCAGAGCCCTGAAACATCATACCTCACTGGCTGGACCTCTCTGTGCTCGTCGACTGGTGTGGCAAAACGACACACACTAGCTACGATGACAGAAGCGCTGTGTGGTGAGGATGCTCAGTGCCCTCAGACACCTCCTCTCCGTGACCACATGCAGAGGACCGATCTTCCTGAAGCCTCTGTAGTTTATACTAGGACAACACCTGCTGTAGATGTGGGGACCGCCAGTGCGAGGTGCTGAGCAGAGTATCTGGCATGTCAGAAGGTCATTACCACAGACCCCTGCTCCATTTTAATTATGCATTTTAAAATTCAGCGCGCGCGCGTGTGTGTGTGTGTGTGTGTGTCCGTGTCCGTCTGTCCGTCCGTCCCAGTTTGTCCACAGAGAGAGCAGCAGATCTCCCTGGAGCTAGAGTTACAAGTGGTTGTGAGCCCCTCCAGTACAGGTGCTGGGAACCAAACGTGGGTCCTCTGCAGGAGCAACAGTGCTCTTAAATAGTGAGCCATTCCTCCAACTCCTTACACATTAGTTTTTGATAGGCTCTTGTTCAGCCCAGGGTGACCTGAGACTCGCTACATAGTCAAGATGACTTTGAAATCCTGATCCTTCTGCCCCTACTTCCAAAATGTAGGGATTAACGTCTAGAGCCACCATTCCTGGATTACTTCATCTTCAGATAAAATCTGAAGGAGGGGCTTGCCAGGGAACATATAGGCTAAGCCACAAGAAATTTATTTAGGTGTATGCATTGGTATAGGCAAGGGGGGCACATCCCTAGCATTACCTCAGTCTTAATTTTTTATTATTACTATTATTTTTATTATTGTGGCATTGGGCTCATATGATCTACTTTGAGAACAAATGAAAACTGACCAAAAGTCTGGAAAAAAATATCATTCATTAGAGATGAGAGAGTCATACACACTTGTTCTGGAGACAAATAACATATATGTATCATATAGGATTCTAGACATGAAAGAAATTAGGACAAGGTTCAACTTTTGGTTTAAAAGGAATAATACAGTTATTTTCCCAAGGCCTAGCGGGGAACTCCAACACAGAGCACAACACAAGAGAAGACCGAAATAGCACTATTACCCAAGGTCAAGCCCATGGGTTCCTTTGTTAAACCATTCATATGATGTCATCTTGGGGGGGGTGTTCTTTGTCCAGGATGATGAAGATAAAACACGTGGCCACGGCTGACACTTCTCAGCGACAAACACACGGAGGCACCTGAGTACCACCCGCAGCATGAAACCAGCTATCCCACACCTCAGTTCCATATGAGTCCATTTAAGAGGCTCCTTACTTTTCTCACCAGAGCCCAGATCATAATCATTTATTTAAAAAAAAAACATTTATAGGAAAGAAAACCAAAATCAAAACCAAATGAAGAACCTCTCCAAACTCAAAATATCAAAGGGGGCTTTGCAAACACGAGGGCCTGAGATGGATCCCCAAAGCCTACACACAGGAATTTCCAGGTATAGGGGTATGTGTTTGTAATCCCAGGGTTGGAGAGGTAGAAGCAGGAGGATTCCTGGGACTCTCTGGCCACCCAGGCTAGTTTACTTGGCAAGCTACCAGTCAGTGGGAGAGCCTATCTAAAATGAACAACAGCAGCAACCCTCTGGCTAGCTCCAGGTTGTCCTTTCATTTCCACAAGCACAAGTTCACCCCCAGACATCAGCGCCCCCAAACCCATAAAACGGTTAGATATTAGTGCTGAACTCCAAAGAGATGGGAATCTGCATCCTGCTTAGGGTCCTAACTCAGAGGTGTTGAAGGATATTTGGGTCAAACGAGTCCACCCAAAGGCCCAGAACATGGTGTGATGCCAAGAAGGATAGGTTCTGGGCTAAGGAAGAGAATTGAGAGAAAGTTTGGGGAACCCTGGGAATATGGTGAGGACATGTTGATACATGAATATAAAGGGAGACCCCCAAACCTTTACGACTTCTGCCTGGGAGTTCTGGGCAGAAATGTTGGAAGAGTGATCATTTTCTTTAGAGGGGCAGCCAAGCCAGAAGCCAGCAGGTATTGTTAACACCGTGGACGGACAGGAATAAGGCCCATATCCCCCAGCCCTGAGTGGCATAGAAGGCTCTACTCTCTTAAACTGCAGGGCCAGAGTCCATAAAGGTTTCCAATATCCTGTGTCTCAAGGAAGACCTGTTATTCATTGTATGTGGCTTTCCAGAGGCAGAAGATTCCAACCATAGTCAAGAGTTGAATTGTGTTCTCCAAAAGGTATGTAGGAATCCTGTCTCTGGGCGCTGTGACAGTGACCCTGTGACTGCATTTGGAAGCAGGGTTTTTGGCAGAATAATCAAGTTAATTTAAGCCTGACTCTAATTGCCTGGGGTCCTTAGGAGAAGAGGACAAAGTACTAGCCTAGCACTTGGGAGGGAGAGGCATCATGAGTTCAAGGCCAGCCTCGGGCTATTTAGTGAGTTCTCATCTCAAAAACCAAAAATAACCCCAAATCACCAACAACACATGTACATATAAACTAAAAAAGAAGAAAAAAAAGGGGGGGTGTGATTGGGAGAAAAAGAGAACCCAGAAGGCCAGAAGCACAGAAGGAGAAGGTACAGAAAACCAAAGAGGAAGAGGTGGTAGGAACACAATGACATGGCGGTGAAGATGCCATGGCATTCCTCAGAGGGAGCAGGACACCTGCTCAGCTCCCATGCTGACTCTGAACTTCCAGCCTGTAGGGCAGCAGGACATAGCTCTATTCTAACCCACGCAGTCCGTGGTACTTTGCTATGGCATCCTTAAGAAATAAACCCAAGATTTCCTTAACACAACGGGAACTCTGTACCACAATGTGCGGTAGTAAGAGAGGAAGTTAGTCTTAAATGACAGTAGACACCGGCCGTTCTTAGGACAAGAAGCACTTCATTCAAGTTCATAATCAGAAATGGCATGATCTAACTTCTACTGGACTCAAGCCCAGGTACACCGGGGACATGTCCACTTTTGAGAGGGGACCCAAGTCACAGGCAGCTTTTAGGTACCAACTGTGGTGACCTAGGAAACAAGTTACTTATTTGATCACGCTTATAATAAACATGAGAAAGACAACACAAGAAAGCGTTTGAGTTGACAGCAGGAGCCAAGTCACAGCAACCTACCTGGCTCAGGTCCTGTGGGTGTGT
>LOJH01012465.1:331-25586 GCA_001685095.1 Ellobius talpinus
TGCTATGTTGGGGAAGGGGTTTTTCTCTTGTTTCTACAGGAGAAGAAAAGCTATTGATACCATCAAAATTAATAAAGATTCACTTTGAAAAAGAGAAACTTTTTGAGAAAGAGAAATGACACCTCATCCACAGAGGTGACAATCATAGAAGTGATAAGAAAACCTCATAAGGGTTGGGGCAGGGTTCTGTTCTTGTCTTTGCAGGAAAATACTCATCTTCAAAGAGTTGAGAGACCTTGGACATCTAGATGCCTAAAGATGGAAACATAGCTATCCAGAAAAAATCAACAAGTAAAGAGAAATCTGACTTATGATGTTGTATCATCTGCATGATAAAATGTGATTATCTGGACATGTATACATCTCTACTTAAAAATCAGAGATGGCTTTAGAGTTGGACAATGGCTATCCTTCTCTAAATCCAAGCATATTATTAAAAGAAAAATTCAGAATTTTTATCTCATGACAGGAGCCATCTGGTATGGGACAGAAAGAAGATAGATTTTAAGGAAATATTTTTCTCCATGCCCATTTTGTCTATATCATATCTTTTGTTGAATATATGTCTAAATAATTACGTTTAAGTTTTCACCAATGAACAGTAGATTTTCTTGCAGTAATCTCTGAAGCTTCCAGGAAGAAGATGGGGCCCCACAACAAGGACTCCATCTGGTTGATATGATGTCATGATGCTGATAGTGCTACTATGAGACTGGATTTTAGGTACCAGCTGCGGAAATGGTTTACCTTCTCACAACGCTCTGGCCAGAACTCCAAATAAGAATCAAAAAAACCTTAACCATCATTTTACTTTTACAGGATCCTGTAGAAAGAACATCACTCCCATGATAGCTGGAAGGAATTCTAGAAGATGGCGTCCGCTCTCCCAACGAAGTTTGTCCTCATGGTTAGGGACACCATTTGGGGGTTGATTATTACTCTTATAGGGTTGGGGTGGAAATTATGTAGGCTTGGAGATCTCAAAAAAAGAGGAAAAACTGAATTGGATAATAGGTAGATTAGTGTGAACTTACACTAATAATACAGTGAGTAATAGAGTGAATACTTGTGAGCTATTATTTATGGACAATTTACACTGGCATAGATTATTGTATATTGATACAAGTTCAAATGATATTTGTTATATTGAATATGTGCCTATTTCTGTTTACAATATTTGTACACCTATGCAAAGTTATTTTGTCAGATTGTATGCATGAATGTTTCTACCTCTGTTTAAGTCATTTTGTATATTGATAAAATTTTATGATATATTTATCATATTGCATTTATTGCATTATATATTTCTACCTCTAATTAAGATATTGTTTACATTTTGAGGTCATTGTCTTCCTTTACTTCACAGTTGTTTAAAGATTGTTTAATATTCTGATATGAAGTCTTAATCATTAAGTNCCTATGCAAAGTTATTTTGTCAGATTGTATGCATGAATGTTTCTACCTCTGTTTAAGTCATTTTGTATATTGATAAAATTTTATGATATATTTATCATATTGCATTTATTGCATTATATATTTCTACCTCTAATTAAGATATTGTTTACATTTTGAGGTCATTGTCTTCCTTTACTTCACAGTTGTTTAAAGATTGTTTAATATTCTGATATGAAGTCTTAATCATTAAGTTATATAGGTATTGAGTATTATAAGTTAATAGTCATTCATGTTTGCTATACTTTTAGTCAAACTAATTAGGATCTTTAGATACATAGAGACTGTATTCTGCATAGATAGTAACCTTCAACCACTTCAAAGATCTGTACAATATGGCAGTTAAATAACTTAGAATTCTGTTGACATGAGACATGACTGCTCCTGGTAGCACTGATCTATTCCTGAGAGAGTGTTGAGCACCAAAGACACTCCACTTAGAGTTTATTTTCTTCTTGGCACAACTGGCCTTTGGGCAAGGAACTGTCCATGCCTCAACCACTGACAAAGTACACGATGTCAGGACTGGACAAGCAGGATACAAGAAGAAAGACTGCCAAACCTTGCCAAAATGTGGTAAGACAGTTCTGAAAATGTTTCTGCCTCTGAAAATGATCTGTCAGTTACTCTAGGCCTTAGCCAAAGTTGGTTACTTCAACATTGCAAATGAGACTTTGGGTGACTGCTCAGGCAGCCAGTTGTCTCTGTCATCTATTGCACATTTTGGAAGCTGCTTGATTGTACTTCCTGCCTGCTCAAGTAATATTATCTCCTTTCTCAGGCCTTCTATGTGGTTGAAGATTAGTCATAGTTACCATCCTCTTATGATCTAGCCAAGCCATTTCCAATATAAGACTTAGACNTAGACTCCTTAGGATAGAATGTTTATTAAAACATTTAGCATATGTTCCTTGCTTGATATTGTTTATGCTGGTTGTAATTCTAATCTTATACTTGATATCTGTTCCTAGTGTTTATAGTTTTGTAATGGGTTTGGAACTCTCTTATTTAAACAAAAGGGGGAAGTGCTGTGGGAGCTTCTTCTGCTCCTTCAGCCAATAGCCTTTAAGATACCAGCCCACTTGGGCATGGTCTCTTATACTATAAATGCAGCTGTAAAACATGCTCTCACTTCTGGCTGCTAGACTCTGTTCCTGTTCCCTGTTAGTGCAGAGGACTGTGTTCTAGGACAGTGATCTGTGAGTCTCCCCTATATAAATAACCCTTTATTATACGTAATTCTGAACTAGTGTGGAATTATTTTGTAACTTCTGTCATCATTCATTGATGGCATTTAGGGCCTGCTCCACATTCCTAAGAACACACCTCTTTCTGACCTAGTCAGTAGCTATCCCCTCCATTCTGGCCTGGGATGCATAACAGTGCAGCTCCCCAGTAGAGGTGGACAGGCCCTCTGGGGTTCTCCCCAGAGCTAACAGAGAAGACCAGGGGTTGGAGTCATTGTCCTCAATGGCCAAAGGATGCCAAGAAGTTTGCTATGCCCTTGAATGTGTCCTGGTCAGAAAGATAAAGTCACTGACCAGCTCAGCCATCTGACCCATGCCATGCAGGGACAGGTGTGGACAACTGGGGTATGAGACAAGGACTGAGCATGGGAGTGGGGGACACTGAAAGGTTTCGTGAGAATAAGTGGTCCTTCAAGTCAGCATCTGAGTACCCTGGCTACAGAGGGACTCTCTTTCATCTCAGTCTCTGTCCTTACTTCTCCACTGTCTTCTTCCTCCTCTCCTCTTTCCCTCTCTGTATCTTTATCTAACTTTAGTATTTAACTTTTATTCAGTTCGGTTGCCCTACATTTGTGCTTTGTGAGAGCGTCCAGTGACAGGGTCTCTGGATTCCTACCCATCTTCCCTCTAAAGATGCCCCAGAAATGAGGGAGATGGGACTCATCCTAGAATCCTGAACTTGAAAGAATTAGAAATGACCACAGAGGGAATCTGATCCAGATTAGCAATTGAGAAATAAGTTTTATTCCATACAGTTTGGGCATCTTTAGTTGTGGTTCAATGGCTTTGACACTGGAGTTTGTACCCTTAACTACTAGCCAGAGAAGTGTCTCCTACATTTTCAGAATGTACCTCTCTTCTGGGACCTATCAGTTTCCATCTTCCTAGAAGTAGCCACAGTGTTCTGGAGCCATTAAAGAGCTTATTTGAGTGTTGCTGTCCTTTGATTATGACCCATGATGCTCAGCACAGTATCTGGGAGGTTCATCCACATCATTGCATATATGGGTCTCTTATTGGGAGTAATGTCTTGGTTTGCTTCAGCACACTCATTTTGTGGTTAGAGCTCTTTTTTGGTCTGTGGACAGCCACCTTCTTACTATGCCTTTACACACTCTTCTTCAGTGTGTGTGCACAGAGGATAGGGGAAACAAGAGTGTACCTACTTTCCTGGAGTGTTATAAGAATACAAATCCTGTTGGATTAACACCCAATCTTCATGACGCCATACAACCTTAGTTACTTCCGTAGAGTCCTCATCTCCAAAGTGAGATGCAGTGGGGTCAGAGCTTCCACTTGTGACTTTTAGGAATGACTTTAGCCTAGAACAGGTTGTTGGCTCCCTCTGTTGTGGGGTGAGCAACTTTCCAGTGTAGGGGTTGGTTAAATAGGCATGCTTGCCTGTGTCTTCCTCACCTGTTGATAGACATTTAAGTTGCTTCCCACTTGGGCTACTATGAACAAACATGCCATGAACACGCATGCACCAGGATTTGGGTTAACCAACAGAGAATACCCACATGCACTGACAGAAAGTTCCAGTAGCCTTCGGAAGTAGCATGATGCAGAGGCTCCGAGTCTCAGCCCCCTCTACACTATTTTTAATACTGTTGATGACCTTGATCTTGCTGTTCACACGAGCTCATTCCCAGGCTACACCTCCTCTCGTAGCTCAGCTTTTCCATTTCTCTTATGAGCAAATGTAGAGTCAGCTCTGTGCCAAGCCCTGCACGCTGGGTCGGGGAGCAGTAAGTGCTCAAGACTGGTCCCTGCCCTCCTGACACTCACAGTACCATGGGAACCAGGGACAGATGGACACAGACTCCACACATAACTGTCTACTGGCCTGGATGTCGAGTAGAGTGAGGGATTTGGCAGGGTGGATAGAGCCGTGTTGTGGCCATCCTGTAGGCTCCCAGGTTCCATTGCTGTTTCTCCAGAGTCTCCCTTCTGCAGCCAAATGAAGTCTTCCAGACAGCTGATGTCCATGTGGGTTGTTTGTTTGTTTCTCATCAGGGGCTTGTTTATGAAACATGGCTTGGGAAAGCATTCCTTATTCAAATAGACATTCAAGTTCTGCAGGAGAATTCCATGTTTTTGAGGTTGAGGACTCGGTGTTCCGCACCAGTGTTATTTCCTCCTCAAGGACTTTCCGCCCAGCCACTGGGGCTAGCGGGATGGGTTATTTATTGGCCAGATTAAATGTGTCCCTTGGCTATAAAACTGGTACCAGTGTCCTGAGTGAGACAGACTTGTCTCTGCGTAAAGCACTCTGAAGACCATGCACTTCTATATCCTCTCAGCGTGAGAGGTTCTGGGTAGTCATGAATTTTCTGTCTCAAAGGTTTGATCATGGGCAGCCACTTATCCTAGATGAGGGCCTTCATGCCTGGTGCATGCCAGCAATTGGGCCAGGTGTTGGGGGCACAGCTCCAAGCAAGACAAACCTGGACTTACCTCTGGAGGAGCTCAGGGTTGGTTCATCCCATGCGCCTTTGCTTGTTAGCTATGGTATGATTCATGATGTTTGCCATGAAAACAAAACATGGGGTTTAAAGGGGGTACATCTGGGTGACCCAGCCTAGATGACGGACTCTATGACATTGGGGCTGAAGAAATGTAAAGGATGGATGTAATATCACAGAGGGAAAGGAAGGCAGAAACACGATGGGGGCAGTGGTGGGTACATGCAGAGGCAGTGTGTTGGGGACATTGCACAACCAAGAGAAGCAGGTACAGGTGGAACAGGGCAAAAGGTCAAGTCACACTAGGCCCTGTGTGGTTCAGTTATCTAGAGTGTATTCTAAGAGCCATGGTAGCTATGGGAGGCGTGAGCAGGGGGTTGGCATTGCTGCCTCCCTGTACCAGTCTACCCACAGCCTGTCTCTTCCTCTGACCCTGCCCACAGCCGTGCTCACCTCTTACCATTCCTCTTCTGGCCTTAGAACCTGCTAGTGACTTTTCACTTCAGACACCAAACCAAAATCGTTTGTAGGGCTTGAGGTGCTGGTGATTGGTCAAGACTTGGAAGAATGAGTAAGTGGGTGGGAAGTCACTGGAAACCATTGTTGTCTTTCTTCGTCAGGCTGTAAACTGATTTATGAAACAATTTTGTAAAACACTGGCAGCGGAGGTGTGAGCCAGGAACTCAGCATGTTGTCATCAGCATCACTGATTCTCTTCATTAAGCTAGGGTTGCTGTGCCGAGTAATTGCCACACCATATTGGCTCACCGTTGTTATGAACCACGACAGCCCAAAGCTTAGTCACTTAGAGCCTCGAGTGCCAGCTCACAATTCCGTGGACTGCAGTGTAGGCTGTCCTCAGCCGGGTGGTTCTTCTGCGATCGACTAGTCTCTTCAGGGTGTCTGTGGTAACCAACAAGCTGCAAGCCAGCTTCTGGGGACTGCCTGAAGTTTGGCGGAATCAATGAGGATGACTGGTCCTATATGTCTGCTCATCCTTCCTGACAGAGTGGCCTCTTCCTATGGTGCTGTCAGCTCCCCAGATGGAAAGAGATACTCTGTTGCATCCAGATCCCAGGCTCCAATGACAAGGTGGGAAAAAATCTCCCACCTCTTGACAGAAGCACCACTAGGGAGCTTGGATGGGGAGAAAGAAGGGTGAATGTTTACATTATTTCATCCCCAGCAAGAGTCAAGTCTGGTTTGACAGATGGGGAGGGTGAGCTACAAAGAAACACGTCTTGCTCTAGAAGCTGATCATATTAGAATTGAAATTTAAACCTCAGGGTTTATTTAGGTTCTGGAGACTGAGTCTATATGTAGCTCAGGCTAACAAACTCATGATCCTCCTGCCTCAGCTTGAATACTGAGATCAGAGAGGGTATGCTGCCATGCCTGGCTCGAGTTGCAGTTTATGACTCTAAAGGGATCTCATGTTCTGGGCTCTCAGGACACATTGTCTGCACCACTCATGTGCTGGTCTAAGCTAAAGGAGCATGTTTTTCAGGATATCAGGTCTCTTCATCATCATATTTATTGTTTGTCTGTGATATGCAGAGACTGTCCATGACTCACACATACCAATATGTTTCATTCCCGAAGTCCTAGAGGGACTGTTGTCCTTAGCACTCAGTACCCATGGGAGGCTGGGTATTAAAATCTGTGGCTGCTTAAGCCCTTGTATAAAATTAGGATACAATCCACACATTGTCCTCCTGTAGAGTCCGTGTAGTGGATAAAATGATACTTCCATTAACCATGTCCCATGTGTGTCACATGAGGTCGTGTTACCTAGTAACCTTGCCATCTCCATAAGGACAAACCATGACATTCACACAACAGAATTGTCTGCCAGCACATCCCAAATGTGTCCCTGATATTAGAGTGTCTGTGCTTTGAGCCTCCAATGCAGTGTGAATGCTATAGGGTGCTGTGACCCCGCATTGCTCAGGGAACAATGGGGGCGGGGCTGTACCTGTTTAGTACTCAAGCAATATTTTTTTTTCTAGTTGAAAAAGGATTTCACCCTGTAACCCAGATTGACCTCAAACTCATAAAATAACCTAAGCTGGCCTCAAACTTGCACGGCTACCCTCCGGCCTCAGCCTCCAGAATGCTGGGATTACTGGTGAGAGCCATCCATACTGAGCCAGGTGCACTTTTCTACAGAGCATGCTTGATTTTCATTTAGTTGACTTTACAAGGGCAGACATGGTGGGCTGAGTGTACAGATTAACAGTTCCCCAATGGTGTGAGTGAGGATTTGAAATTTCATGAAGTAACTCAGGGGTCAGCTGCTTGCCTGGCCCTGGGAAGTAACTCAGTGGTCAGTTGCTTGCCTGGCCCTGGGAAGTAATTCAGTGGTCAGCTGCTTGCCTGGCCCTGGGAAGTAATTCAGTGGTCAGCTGCTTGCCTGGCCCTGGGAAGTAATTCAGTGGTCAGTTGCTTGCCTGACATGCATGAGGCCCCAGGCTTAATCCCCATCACTTTGACAACAACCTCTAAGAAACCTATGGTGGGGAGACTATTATTCTCATTTTGTTTTCCCCCACAATAAAGACAACATCTGATGTCTTGTTCATACTCTCTTTCCAAATATAAACAGACAGAGGCCCAAGGGGAGCACTATTGGCCTAAGGTCCCACAAAGTGGGATTAAATCCAGGTCTCCTCTTGCTCCCCATGGTGTCCTGGGACACCCTTGTTACAGAGACTGAGAAAAGAATAAACAAATTATTGGAGGGTACACATTTTGTCTTCTCTGAGGTGCCTCCAACCAAACCTAGTCCTAGAGCATAACCCTGAGAGCACTTTGTGAAGAACCCTTGGCTCAGGAGTCAAAGACACAGATATGCAGTCCTGGGTTGATGCACAATCTTGGCCGAGTCAGCGTAGGGAGGGCCTGGCTTTCTTCATCTGAAACACTGGGCAGTGAATCCCCACCCGCATCCCTAGCCTGGGAAAGGTCACATTCCCTAAAAACGTGGGCCATGGTTCTCTGCCAAACTCGCCAGCCCCACTGCCTGTGACAGGGTCTGGGCCTCGTGTTAGAAGAACCCTACCCTCCCTTCCATCTGTACTTCCCAAACCCATCTTCGTAATGGCAGCAAGGCGTCTAAACTTCATCTGTTGGTCTGCTGGCCAAACAACCTGGCTCAGGACAAGAGTTTGAGAATGTTGCCAAGTTGAAGCCACTCAAAGAAACAAAGCAAAACCAGGACCACTGGCACAGTGCTGGCGGCCTGTAAGGTAGACTGGCTACTTCGGAAAGCATGATCTTTCTGTTTGTTTTGGTTTTTCGAGTCATGGTTTCAGTGTGTAGCTCTGGCTGTCCTGGAACTCCCTTCTGTAGACCAGACTGGCCTTGAACTCACAGAGATCAGCCTGCCTCTGCCTCCTGAGTGCTGGGATTAAAGGTGTGTGTCACCTCCGCCTGGCTAGCGTGACCCTTTCTTAAGAGGTTAAACATCCCCATCTTATGGCCTGATCTTTCTCCTCCTTAAATATTTATCCAAGAGAAAAGAAGTCTAGCTGTGTGTGGTGGTGGTGCAGGCCTGCCACCCCCAGCACTCTGGACCTTGGAGGCTTAGATTAGGAATTTACTGTTATCTTCAGCTACAAGGCAAGTACAAGGCCAGCCTGGCATATGTGAGACCGTCTTTAAAAAAAAAGCTGGCACTTAACACATTAGGCTTGTAGTGACTTTATTTCCAAAAGCCCAGAACCCACCCCCCATAAGTCAAGCATCTCTCAGATGGTGAAAGTGAGACCAATGGTGGCAGATACCGCATAGAATTTTAGTCAACAAGAAAAATGAATGAGTCTGATGTACACAGCGTGAGTGAATCCCACAGCGGTTAGACACTTGCGGAATATGACATTTTGGTCAATGACTAACCACGTATATGACAATGGTTCCATTCAATCCCTGTATTCTGCGTGGAAAATGCCAGAAGAAGAAACTGCATATTTTTTGGTTTCTATTTACATAAATTTCTAAAACATGCAGACTAATGAAGGATAGTGCCTTGGGGTGCTGGGGATGGAGTGGGGAGGGGCAGACCATAATGGAGCATGAAGAACCTTCTGGGGGTAATGGACACATCTGTCATTATTTGTGGCAATACCTTAATAAAACATGTCTCCAAGGGGGCGATCAACTGGCTCATGAATGAGCCCAAGAGACTCTGTAGCGAAATACTGGTTCAATGCTATTTAAAACATCTCGGCATGGAGTAGAAGGGAAGCTTCCAGATTCCTTGCATGAAACCAGCATAACGTGGGCACCAAAAACCTGGCAGGAACATTGCTTTTGTGAGCACGAGGCTCTCTGTGTGTGCACCACACTCAGGGTTGTTACTAAATCAACAGCCCGTAGCTGACCTAGATTCACAGCAGCTGCCGTCTCCTCCTACTTTACAATGCATGCTCCTGCAGAGCTCTTTGCTGTGATTAAAGAGAGACCAACATTGAGTTCAAGGCCAGGCTGGGCTTTATGGTAAAACCCTGCCTTAAAAAATATCTAACGAATAAAGAAGGGGGTACACTTGCCTAGTCTACTTTACACACTGGGTTAAATCCCTAGCTCATTTGGTGGGGGAGAGCAGGGAGTACACGGGGGAGATGGCTCAGCAGTTAAAATATATGGCTCAGCAGTTAAAATATTTGCCATGCATGCAAGAGGACCCATGTAAATACCAGATGGCTCTCTTCAAATTCTGGCCTTGGAGACGGGCTCCCTGGAGCAAAATGACTAGTGAAACCATCCTATCAGCAAGTTCTGGTTTAGTTGAGACATTCTCCCTCAAAGAATAAGGTGGAAGAATGATTGAAGAGGATTCCCAATGTCAGTCTTGGGCCTCCACATCCATGCTCACATATATGTAAACACACACACTACATACCACATATACACATGCAAAGAAGAAAATCAGAGAAGACCATTCCTTTCATTTTTAAAATTACTACTGTAATTGTCTGAGGCAGGGTCTCACTGTGTAGCCCTGGTGGGCCTGAAACTATGCAGACCAGACTGGGGTTAAAGGTGTTCATCACTGTACCATGCCTACCCTCCTGCCTTTAAAACTAAGGTATTCTTTTTATTATACAAGTGACCTTTTGTGCATTGTAAAATGATCATCTTGACTAAGGATGCAGTTCCTATGGCTCTCTCAGGATTTATACCTAAGCCTTGATATCATTTCACAAAATAAACAGGGGAGATTTTCTTCAAAATCTATCTACTGAAAGAAATTTCAGATCACTCAGGTTAAATGAAGCAGCTATAGAAACAGTTTTGGATACTGACAAACTTCTTAGGAATTTAGTTAAAATTTGGGTTTCAAAATTCTGCAATCACATCCTCAGACATCACTTTCCACTTTTGACTCCCCATAAGAAACCAGTGAGAGAAGAGAATTACTCATAACAATAAACAATGAACAGCTTAGTGGGCCTGGGCAAGAGCATGGATGAAGCTGGGAGAGGTGGCACATGCCTGGTGTCCCAGCACTTGAGAGGTGGAGGCAGACAGATTCATTTAAGGTCTTTCTTGACTATATAGTATGAGTGAGGCTAACCTGGGCTATATGAGGCTCTGCTTTAAAAGATGAAAGTGATGCTGTGAAGATACCCACAGACACAGGGCTAATATGTCTACCTACAAACACAGGGCTAATATGTCTACCCACAGACACAGGGCTAATATGTCTACCCACAGACACAGGGCTAATATGTCTACCCACAGACACAGGGTTAATATGATGTCTACCCACAGACACATGGCTTAGATGTCTTGAGAGCATCTGGACAGAACATTGTGGGGCATGCATGGGAATTGACAGTTTAGTTGTAGTGAACACTTAGAACATAAATATGAAAGCAAAATGGAGTGCTCCACAAGATGGTGGCTCCTGCTCAGCTTCCTGCCACAAGGACACTCTGAAGGCAGAGGTGAGGACTTGGGTGTATCCAACAATGCCCTGGGAGCAGGCAGCCTACACCAATCATGAGCAGGGACGAAAGAGTCTGCAAGGACAAGATAAACCTCAGTGCACAGGGCCACGTACTCTAGCAACAAGAGACCTTGCCTGTGACCACATCTCCCACCAGGATCTCCTGCTGCTGGCCTGGCTCTGACCTTAGTGACCATTGCACATGGCACCCTTGCTAAGCACAGCTGAGGCCATGACCAGTTAGCCTCCCTCGCTCTTCGAAAGCATCCGCTGCAGATGCTCACTGTTCTTCCTCTGCCAGTGGGTGTGCACGTTGCAGTCTGCTGTGCACGGGGCAATCAGACCTACAGCTGACTTCATGCCACCTCAACACACGGTCTGAGAGTGAATTCTGCTCCAGACATGGTGGCATCACTTAGAGCTAGATTGTTGGGTTGTTAGATTCATCTGTTGTGCGTTTTCCCCCTATTCTGTGTGTGAACAATATGCCATGCATTCAAAAAAGACACCTGATTGTCAGCCCCTCTGTGATACATAAGCTATATTCAAGATGCTAGTCATTCTGTCTACCCCTGACAGGTGTATAGGTTAGTGGGGAAAATGAGTCAAACCAAGTGGTGGGGAATAAAATACAGACAATATAGTAGACCTGAGAACATTGCTTCATTTTATCTTTAAAAAAGGGGGGGAGGGGTACGAAGCTGGAGAGATGGTTCAGTGGTTAAAAACACTTGCTGCTCTTGCAGAAGACCCAGGTTTGATTCCCATAGCACATCAGGCTGTTCACAAGTGCCTAGAATTCCAGTTCTGAGGGATCTGATGCCTTCTTCTGGCCTCTGCTGGCACAACATGCATGTTATGCACGTACAGGCAAGCACACACACATAAATAAAAATTAAACCAATACTAACATTAAAATGGGGGGTCTGAAACTGAGGAGATTTCTCAATAAAATGCTTTCGAAGACCTGAGTTTGCCCCCCCAAATCCCATGTACAATAGATAGGCATCATGGCATACATGTGTAGTACCCGTCCTGGGAAGGTGGAAACAGGCCGGTCCCTAGGGCTAGCATAGCCTACTTAACAGGATTCAGGCCAAGGAGAGACACTCTCAGAAGAAGAAAAGTAGAGGCCGTCTGAAGAGTGACAGCTAAAGGTTGCCCCCTGTTCCAAATGCAGGAACACACACGCACATTTGTGTACCTCACACACATGCACCCACACAAGGAACATGTAAACATACACACATATGCATGCAAACATGCATGCACAGTCGGGAGGAGAGACAAGCTTCTCCTGGAGTGTGGAAGAACTGGTGGGTGAGCTTCTGATGTCTTCTCAGGGAGGTCTGGGTACAGTCTGGGCAATGAATACAGCTGGCACACTCACTTCCCAGTGTTTTTGCTTTAATATGTTTGATTTGCCCTTGGTTGTGCGAGTGGGAAAGCCATTATTTCAGCAGAGGGGCATTCTGGAATTCCAGTAGCAGCATTAAGGGAAACTCCCTGAGTGTTAGCAAGCAAGCAGAGTCTCTCTTGGGTCCCATCTTCATTTGTCACTTGTCAGTGTCTCTGAAGCTTCCAGGAAAATACTGTCAGTGATGTGTTGGGTATGGGAGGGTAACAGTTTTTCTGTGGCTATGATCAAAGATTCTGACAAAGGCAGCTTAAGTGAGGAAGGGTTTATTCCACGGTGGCAGGGGAGTCAAGATATTGGAGTTTGAAGCAGCTGATCACATTGCAACCACAACCAGGAAGCTGAGAGTCATAAATGCATCCAGCAGCTCAGCTCACTTTCTTCACTCACAGAGTCCAGGGTTCTAGCTAGGGAATGGGGTCACCCTCAGTGGGTGGGTCTCCCATCACTATTAGCACAATCAAAATGATCCGCCATAGGCATGGCCCAGGACCCAAATGAGTCCAGATTCTGTCAAGCTGACAATTACCAGCAACCATTGGGAATAGCTAAAGCCACACCTAGAAATATTTGCGCATCATTTCTTTGACTTGGTTTGCCTATCTCAGAATGTCAGTGGCTCATATAAACTGCTCCGGGCAGATACACACTGCCCCCTCTGAGTGTACCTGCTTTCCCTGGCTGTCTTCCACCTCTGCAGTGTTATAGGCCTTTAGTTGACACTGGCCATGGGTCCAGCAGGAGTGGAGAGCAAGTAACTGATTCTAAGTGTCTATTTTAGCACTCTGTCTCTTAACTAATAAGCCATTTTTGTTAGCATTCAGATTTCCTCTGTGTCTCTCGAGGGAGGCTGTTTCCCACTGTAGACACAACTATAAGATTTGCAGGTCCTAAACAGCCTCATCTCCCCCACCACAATCCAAGAAAGAAGATTCAAGATTTGTTTGCTTACAACTCTTGGCTCATTGAAGACCATGTACAGCGATGCAGCTGTCCCTTAAATATCACTGTTAAGGGCTTGAGAGAGGCTCAGGGGTTAAGAGCACTGGCTGCTCTTGCAGAGGATTCAAGTCCAGTTCCCAGCACCCATGTCAGGTGGCTCACAATTGCCTGTAATTTCAGCTCCAGAAGACCCTACATCTTCTTCTAGCCCCACAGGCACCTGCTCTCACATGCATATACCCACACAGAGATACATAATTAAATATAATAGTAATAAATCTTAAAAATGTCAGCATTGAACACAGGCTATTTTCTCAAGAGCCTGACTGACGATTTACAAAATCTTCAAACTGCGTAGGTGTACTCCAGGCATCCACGTCAGTGCTTGCTCTCATAAATCCAAGAGTGAGATCACCCTGAAGCTGTGAACAGCAGACACACAGGCAGACACTACTCAAGGTGGATTCCTTCACAAGCTGTGGACAAGCAAAGCCTTCCTGCCAGAACATTCATCCCATAAACACACAGATCTCCAAGACCCTGGATCCTTTCTCCCCAGTCACCACTATGCCCTACCGTCACTTCCTGACCAATTATCCACAATTGACAAAACACAACCTGTCTGAGACAGAAAGACCTGATCCCTCGGTTTTCTCAAGATATGTTCAGACTGGGACCAGGCGGGACCAGCTGTTGGGAATGTGTGGTAGCATTAGACTTTCAAAGTCACCTGGTTTGGGGGATCACCTTTATATATGGNGGTGTGTGTGTGTGTGTGTGTGTGTGTGTGTGTGTGTGTGTCCTTAGAGACCAGTTGTTCAATCCTTTGGAGCTGAAGCTACAGACAGCTGTCAACCACTCAACATGGATGCTGGGATTTGAAATCATAGAGCATTAGGCTCCTCTTTCCGCTGAGCCGTTTCTCCAGCGTCTCAAAATAAAATCTTCTTGCAGTGTTTTATAAAAACACTTTCTCTCAACTGGGAGTGGTGGTGTGAACCTTTGAGCCCAGCTTTGGGGAGGGAGAAGCAGGCGGATCTCTATAAGGGACCAGCCTGATCTACGCAGCAAGTCCAAGGCCAGCCAGGACTACACAGTGAGACCTTGTGTTGGGATCGGAGAGGCAGCTTTGCAGTTAGAAGCATGTATTATGCTTGTTATTATGCCATGTTAGGATGCTGGCACCATAGTTCCAGCATATCTGATATCCTCTTCTGGTGTCCCTTGGCACTGCACTCATGTGTTACCTTCCCACATAAACAACTAATTAAAAAATAAAAAGGAAAACTAAAAACACCCAACAGATTCCATGATATAGGTGCATTTCCCCAAAAGGATATTCATATTTTTCTATCAAGAGTTTATGGAATTGTAAGCTTGAGTGTCTTGAGTCCCTCATGGAAGAGGAAAACCCTGAAGATAAGACATGGTTCCTGTGATACCTTGACAGATACCCTTCCTCGTCTGTCTTTGGATGCAACTCGTGTATCTGGCCATTCTCGTTCTGGTGCAAATGATGATGGCACGGCAAATTACAAGGAACTGTTACTGCTTTGGTACCCACACTGGCCTTGAACTCACTCTGTAGCTAGGCACAATGTTGAATCTTCATCCTTTTGAACCCCAATCCTCCTGCTTCCACTTCCTAAGTGCTGGGATTATAGCATGTGACAGTATGCCTGGCTTGACTTGTCTAGTCTTTTCAATAAACTTTCTGTACATACACAGTTGGTATTGTAAGTCAAAGAGCAAGAGCCAGACCAAGTCACACAGACTGGTGATCAGCAGAGCTAGGATTCAAGCACCTGTGCCCAGCATCTGGTCTCATGATTGTCCCTACTTGGTCCTACCATTCTTCCACCTGGACTGTGAAGAAGCCATTCCTCCTTTTCAGCTCTGTCTAATCCATACCCTTGGAAAGCCAAGGCTTGGTTTTGAACTATTCTCTTCTGGCAGCCTCTCTATAAGGATAGAAGCCAGTTTGTTATGGGAACACTGCTTCTGGGGAGCAGGGGAGCCAGGGAGCTGGGGAGACAGGAAGCCAGGGAGCTGGCTGGAGCAGTAGAAGCTGGGGAGGGTAACAGTGCTGGACAGGCCTTTCCAAACAGCACCTTGTCCAAGTGGGCCCCATCCCAGGAGCATGGCTCAGAATCTCAGCATCTATGCACAGCCAGCTCTGGCCTGCCTCATGGCTGTCATCCTGGTTGAATCACTGGCCACCCACGACATTTTACCCACCACTGATTCCTGATCCTGGAGTCACCCCTGGTTCTCTCGCAGCCCCTCTTACTCCAGTCCTGTCCTACGCATATTGGGCATCATTTCCTGGACCAGGCATGGTGACCAGCGGCTATTTAATTATCCCCAAAGTCAGCGAGGAATGTGCTGTGAGGTCCAGTTCACAAGTGTGACTCAGAGGAGGGTATTCACAGAACATCTCACAGTGAGAAGGCCAAACCTGTAGGGATCCCCTTCCTCCCGTCATGCCGGAACCTGTGGACTCCCACCCAAAACTCCAAAGAGCTCAACTCTTTTGGTTTTGGTCTGATTTCTTATCTTCTTCTTTCTTAAATTTTGTTTTATTTATGTGCACTTGTGTTTTGCCCGCATGTATGTCTGTATGAGTGTGAAGGTGTCAGGTACCCTGGAACTGGAGTTACAGACAGTTGTGTGCTGCCATGTGGGTGCTGGAGGAATTGAACCCAGGTCCTCTGGAAGAACAGTCAGTGCTCTTAACCACCGAGCCACCTCTCTAGCCCCTTCTTATCTCTTCAAACATCTATTCACTACCACTAGGTAGGGTCTCACTCTGCACTTCAGGAGTGTTGGAAAACAATGTAAGCCAGGCTGGCCTTGAACCCGTGGTAATCTCCCTGCCTCAGGCTCCCAGATATTAGGATTACAGACCTGGTTATCATTACTGACTTTCATTTTTTTAAAAAAAAATTTATGTGTGAAAGTGTTTTGCCTGCATGTATGTATGTGCATCACCTGCACACCTGGTACCCAGGAAGGTCAGAAGAGGGCAACTAATTCCCTGGGATTGGAGTTACAGATAGTTATGATTGGCCTCATGGGTGCTGGGAATTAAACCTAGGTCCTTTGCAAGAGCACAGAGTGTTCTTAACCATTGAGCAATCTCTCCAGCGGCCCCCTCCCATTTCCTTCGTATTGTTAAGAGGAGTTTCATAAGGGAAACTCAGGAGACAAGGGAGTGTGTGTGTGTATGCATGCGTGTGTGTGTGCATTGCCTGTGCCTGTGTTCATTTTCTGTATTTGTGACATGTCTAATGTTGACTATTTTATAAGCTCACAGTTCTGCAGGTTGAAAATCCAAGACCCAACCTGCTATGTTACTGGTGCCATGATGTGGTGGCATCTTGGCTTATAAAACTGAGAGATCTCACAGTGAGACCAAAGCCAGAGAACAAGGAGAGATCAAGTTTGTCCTGGGGCTAAAGCCTACCTTCCTGGATTTTGCCAGGACTGGATCCATGGTTCTGCCATCTGAAGATACATGCATATGGCTTCAAACCTCAATTTTGTGTTTACTCTTCATGTCTCAGTCTAAAACTGGGAAGAAAGTACCCATGTCAAAGGGATGGCATAAGCGTGAAAGACCCCTGCAGCACTTGGCTTTACTGTCTTGTCCTGGTGTCATGGTTGTATTTGCTGTTTGCAGATCATCAGCCCCTGGAGGGCAGGGCCCTTGTTTAACTGCACACAGTGGTAACCACTGTATTAATGCTTATGAAAGTAAGTTTGAAGTCATTCTGGCCCCTCACTCTGGTGAGCTGCTCAGATAGCTGCTGTGTCACCCCAACTCTTTGTGTCTCTGCCTCACCACATCTTTACATAACACCAGTGGTTTCCCGCCTATGAAAATAGACTAATTCAATTATTCTGTATTTATCAGTTTGAACCAATGGAATGAAAATAAGCTGCCATAGCACAAAACCCACAGATGTTTGGGGTTAGTGTTCTAACACAGTGTTCAACTATTTTACTTATTTAATGTTTTTTTTCTTAAGAAACAAAACAAAACCAGTCTGCCCTGGGATTTGGAAACAGGATCCGATTCTCTTAGAGCCTCCCTCTCCCTGCTGGGAGTGGTGTGGGCATGTAGGACAGACAGGTAATGGGAAACAGCTGCTTGGCCCATGTAGGCTCCCAAGCCCCAAATTGGTGATGAGGTGCCACGGACACAGGGCAGGCAGTGATGGCTTGGGCGGGGGTTCTGTGAACAGCAGTTAAACTCTTCTCATCAAGATAATGGAGTGAAGCAGAGCCTAGCTGCCTGGGCAGCCTCTGACATGAGAAGCAGTGAGTACAGACCCAGAGAAGTGAGCCTGACAGGCCCAGCCCAGCCTCCATCCCTCTGATGCTGGGAGAGCATCCCCAGCAGGCACTGACGCTCTGAACTGTTTATCCCAATGACTTGTTCTTCAGTGACCTGATTGCCCTCCTCCATGATGTTGTGACATGACATGACCCCAAACAGCAGGCACAGTCGATTTCAGAAGACACCATTTAGATAAGGAACCAAAAGAGTTTCTTATAAAGGGCCAGGAAGAAGGGAAAGGCTGAAGCTGTGCAGAGAAGGTGGGCTTTAGTGTAAGTGCTCAGCAGAGTTCTTGTGGTGTGAAAGAAGCCACAGATAACATGTAAATGGCTGGGCACAACTATTTATAGAAACGTGTGGGGCTAGAGAGGGTCCACGGCATGTATTTCTGTTGGCTTCTTCACTGGTCTTTCTGCTTAAACTCCGTGTGGTTTCTCACTCCCTCAGTGTAAACTGGAACTCCTGAGTGTGGACAGGATGGCCTGTAGGCTTGACTTCGCTCGCCTCTTTACTCTTGTTTTAGGGCTCCCCAGCCCCACACCCAGTTCATTCCTTCCCAAGTCCTGTGTACAGGCTGCTTCTTAAGTACAGCAGGCCCCTTGTCCCTACTTCCCTTTCCATACGATTCATACATTCCCACTCTTTGGGGGCTTAGCACAAATGCCATTTCCTCAGAAAGATCATCCCTGCCACTTCTGAGAACACATGACCATGCCTTCTCTCTCTTGGCTCATTTCTACACTGAGTGCTCTTAGAGTAATGTTCAGCTCCCACTATTGCCCCAGAGATGATGCAAAGAGTACCCTCTGCCTCCTGCCCCCAGACCATCCCTCCCGTCCTGAAGAGGTTGCCTGTTGATCTACTGGTGTGACCCCGAAGGACACCACTTGGCAATGGATGTGTTTCTGAACTGGTAACAGACAATGGGTGATGTCAAAAAAAAGAATGAGGCCACAGACACCTGACTCATGAGCGTCTGGGAAGGAGTCCAGTTTCCTCCTCTCACCTCACACAGGTCAGGCTTTCTCGTGTGACGCGGTCAGGGTAGAAATAGAGAATTTGATTGTTGCCCATTGATGTCAAAGACCAGCCAGGCTGGAGCTGCCCAGATTGTGAGAATCGCAGGGCTGGGAGCTTCTACTGTGCTTTCTGGCCTGGCTGAAGCTACTGCAAGCAAAGGAGGGGAAGAGATGACACAGGACTGTCAGCAGCATGAGCTCGTAGAGTCATGGACTCCTTGTCTACTGTGTATCATATATTGCTTTCTCCATGGTTAAAAGTTGCTGACCATCCTACAACAGAGCTGAGGTGGTATGGACAATTCACACGAGTCTGAGATGCATACTACTCGAGCTATATAAAGAAGATTTAAAAGTAGCTATCTTTTGTCTTCATCTCAAAGAAGGCTTAGGAATTGACATCTAAGAGGCTAAAAACAATACCACGCTTCTAAATGACAAGACACAAAGTGTGTGTTTGACATTGCAAGAGAATCCATTTCTCCCACGGGCATTAACAAAAATATTTTAATTCTAGGTGGGAGGGTACATCACCCATTAGAAATTTTTTTGAACAATTTTTTGAACTGGCCTATTATAAAATGCTAACTGCTGAGCCCTGTGTGGTGGTGTCCACCTTTAATCCCTGGGAGACCAAGACAGGCAGAGCTACACAGTGAGTTCCAGGACAGCCAGGACTATATAGTGAGTCCCTGTCTCAAACAACCAAAGCAGAACCAGATGGTGGTGGCGGACGCCATTAATACCAGCACTCCAGAGGCAGAAACAGGCAGATCTCTGTGAGTTTGAGGCCAGCTGTGTCTACAGAGCAAGTTCCAGGACAGATTCCAAAGCTACAGAGAAACCCTGTCTCGAAAAACAAAACAAAAAACCAAAACAAAACCCCAAAGCAAAGCAATACAAACAAAACCCCCAAACAATAGCAGTAAGCAAACTGCTGCTCAGTCATGCAGTGTTAACATCAAGCACAGCATGTGCACCCCACTTCTGGTCACCTTCTTTTCTCTTTGAGACAGAGTTTAGATGTGTAGCCCAGGCTAACTTTGAATGCAGGGCACTCCTGCCTCTACCTCCCTAGTGCTAGGATTATGGAGTGTGCTGTCAAACCCAGAAATTTGGTCACGTATAAAGCCAGGCCAAGGAACAAGGCATCACACCTTTTCAGATTTATAAAAGGATGTTTGGGTACCAGTGTCCTCTAATCCTAGTTGATATTGACTTGTTTTTGCTTTAGTTCCTTCTTCTGTTGCTAACTCTCGCATCTCTGAATTTCTTCAACTTTCTGATTATCTTTGGATTCAATTATTCCCTGACATTCACATCTCTGATCTCTCTCCAAGACAGTGGTTCTCAACCTTCCTAACACCATGACTCTTTAATACAGCTCCTCAAGCTGTGGCGCCTCCCAACTATAACATTATTTCCATTGCTGCTTCATGATTATAATTTTACTACTGTTAGGATTTGTAATGTAAATATCTGTATTTTCTGATGGTTTTAGGTGACCCCTGTAAAAGGGTCACTTGCTTTATTTTTCTATTTCCCATGATCTGACTGATGTTCAAACAGAGATTGACCCTGACTTTTGACCCATGACCCACTCAAGTAGGGAGCAAACACCAGTCCCAGGTTACAATGACATTGGAGAGACTGGGGACATGTTCTCTTCACTGGGCATATGCAGCTTCTTCCACGCCCTCTCAGCCATCACTCACCACCTTTCCCAGAGTACTTCCAAGAACAGGAAACTCCCAACTTCTCGGGACTGTCCTTTCTGGGTTTTTTTCTTCTCCTGACAACTTCATCAGAAAGCACAAGTTGTCAACAAGCCTGAGAGTCCTGCAGCCTTCTGTTTCCTGCAGAGTGCTGATGTGTAACATAGGCTCCAAGGTAGCTGTCACCACTCCCTCCCGCTGTCACTTGTTGTGAGCAGCGCCTCAGCCTTCGATGGAAATTAATCTCTCCCACTTTTCACCACCGTAGCTCCTTGTGCTTTTCCAGCCTCTGGTCATTCATGCTCAACAGATAACTGATAGCCATAGCCATGACTGGAACATGGGCAGCTATCCAGGGTGGCCAGATATAGCCCATTATCACCAGAGCTACAGTGCATGGGCTCATTGAGAAGTTACTGGACACTTTATCAATGAGGGGGGCAGGCCTAGGGACACTGGTGCTGGGCTTTGTGTGAAGGAATGGAGGTGAAGATGACGTCTCCTGAGATAGCACTGCTTATCTGACACATTTGTCAAGCGTCAATGCGTGGTCATCCCATGTGGAGGCAAACTATGAATGACTAGCCTGAAGGATGGTAAAGGATTGTAAGTGGTAAAGATGCCCATGGGAGGTTCAGACTGGACCAAGGTCATGTAGGGAGATCATGGTGGAGGTCATGTAGGGAGACCATGGTGGAGATCATGTAGGGAGACCATGGTGGAAGTCATGTAGGGAGACCATGGTGGAGGTCATGTAGGGAGACCATGGTGGAGGTCATGTAGGGAGACCATGGTGGAGGTCATGTAGGGAGATCATGGTGGAGGTCATATAGAGAGACCATGGTGGAGGTCATGTAGGGAGATCATGGCAGAGGTTATTTAGGGAGACATGGTGGAAACTCTGATTTCTATAAAGCAAGAGAAAGGCCCCATGCTCTTTGCAAGCTACACTGGACTTAATGAAGAAAGAAAGGGTGTTTGGGATTTGTCCTGTCTGACAAAGCCTAGCATCACATGAGAAGGGAGTCTTGATTGAAGGATTGCCCAAACCAGATTGGCCCATGGGCATGTCTGTGGGAGATTGTCTTGATTTTTAATTGATGTACAATGTCCCAGTCCACTGTGGGTGGCACCGTTCCTAAGCAGGTGGTCCTGGGTTGTATAAGAAAGCTAGCTGAGCATGAGACTTGAGCAATAGTAAGCAGTATTCCTACAGGGTTTCTGCTTCAAGTTTCTGCCTGAGTTCCTGCTCTGACTTCCAGCAATGATGGACTGTGATCTGCAAGTACAAGCTAAATACGAACTCTTTCCTCTTGTAAGTCATTTTCCAGTCAGAGCATTTTAATACAGCCACAGAATGAAATCAGGACGGAGTCTTCACTGATTTGCACAAACACACATGAAATGGCCAGGAAGGACACAGAGGGGAATCATGTTTCAGAACCCCAAGTTCAAACCTCCAGCTGTTGGGTGGAGTCGTGAACATATCCCTGGGGCCCGTGTGGATGTGAACATAGATGTCATTCATCAGCTTTCATTGAGCACACCCTCATTCATTTCTTCCACGGGGCTTATTTCAGTCTTTGGAACCACAGAACACTTACAGTTAGTTCAACTTTTATGGAGCTCTTGTTCTGAATGGGGAGGTGAGAATGAAATAGTGAATAGGGAATCAGCTGGGGGATAGATGCCGGAGCATTCTGAGGACCCAGGATTGCACAGGATAAAAGGGCTCAAGAGAGGTGTTTGGAGCCAGCTACTTGCTTAGGCTATTTTCAGGAAGCACCATGGGCAGGGGATGCAGCAAAGAAAAGGAGCTTGGTGTGTACTAAGGGACCCTCTCAGAATCCAGAGGAACTGGAGCTGAGGAAAAAGGAGGAGAGGTGAAGGAGTGGAGGGGGAAAGGGGTCCAGAATGGTCATGCAGGGTTGTGCGCATCCTTGCTGGGGCCTTGAATCTGTTCGGCATATATGATGGAAATGGCAGTGTTTCCTGAGTAGAAAGTGAGGTGAACTGTTTTGCCTTTTGAGTGAATTCAACAATTTGCCCATAGATGAGGAGAAAAAGAGATAAGTGAGGTGATCTGTGGAGAACTGATTGACCTTTTGAAAGGTCACTTGGGCTGCGAGGTAGAGATGAGGAGGGAGAAACAGACCATTGCCTGCCATGCTGTTGGACTGGATACGGGGAGGCAGAGGACATCACGAGTTTTGCCTGAGCTTGTGGACAGAGTTCTCATTTGCTGAGCCAGGGAAAATGGCAGGGGAAGGTGGGGTGAGAGAATCAGAACTTCCAGATAGCTGGCATATGGTACGACCTCTCTGGACTATACTGAAGGCTTTCTGTGGTGCTGCTGGGTGTGGTGGGGAAACTTTAGGATAAGAGGGCCTGGTAGAAAGAAGGTAGGTCTTTGAGGAAGTGCCCTTGTAGGAGTTACTGGGACCCTGGCCCCTTCTTGTCTCTTTTAGCTTCCCAGGAGCCATGCTGCAAGGGGCCTTGACCTCTTCCATCACGTACCCCTTGCTGTGATTTCCTGACTCATGGTAGGCCCTAGAGCAGGAATACTGACACTACAGTTAAAACCTCAGAGACTGGGCGATGTCCACTTAAGTTGTCTCAGATGTGCAGGTCACAGCAGCCCTTGGGACAGGTTGAACCAGACGAATCTATGGCGCCCCAAGGCAAAAGGTTCAGGTGTGGGAGAGATGCTGGTCTGGGAGCAGTCAGACAACAGAAAGCACCTTAACTTCCTACACCAGACAGAATGCCCTCTGCACGAGGGGAATGAGTGTGTCAGATGTCAGAGGAGTAACCAGGACTGAGCCTGGAGACCCCCCCAATATCCAGAGACTAGGGCAGTGAGGAGATGTGAATGGAGGGGACAGACATGCTGAGTGAGGGCCGACAAGCCCAAGGGAGTCATCTTTGGAAGGGCAGACAGTGCTTCAGAAAGGAGGGAGCTGAGAGCTGACAAGAAACGACTGGAGTCCTGGGGGACGTCTCTGCCTCCCAGCTCAGCATTCACACGGCCCTAGTTGGATCTACAGTGCAGTGTAACTTAAGAAGGAAGGAAAATGAAAGAAGGGAACACCGAAGAATGATGTTGGCATGGATTTAGTCTTCTGGGCTCACTTGCTGGCCATTAGGGAAAGCTTTGGTGTGGTGATAGGTGGGGAAGCAGGTAAGACCAGGGAAACAGCAGCGAGAGACAGGGAGCCATGGTAGCTCTTTTTAAGACATTTGCCATCAAAAGGATAAAAAATCAAACAACAAAAAACCCCCAAACAACAACAAAAAACCACAAGGAACAAGCTAGAATTATAAAAGGAAGGCAGCCTCCATCCCTGGAAATGCTCCCCCACCCTCCATTCCATCAGGCACTGAGAATCTGGCCTGAGTTCTTCATGCTCTTGGCAGGGTTCACACCTCCTGCCTTTCAACACCTCCACCCATTGGCCTCACACACCTTCAGGGCCTGTCTCAACATTTCTCTGTAGCCTAATTGGCAGAAAAATAATCAGTACACACCAAGAATATGCCCAAAAAATGCTCAAATAGAGTGCCCTCTGGGGTATGAGGAGGGAGCTGGAAGATGAGGTCAGGAACCTCAGAGAGCTGCAGACTTACAGGAAGGAGACTAGCTGCTTCGGAGTGTGGCCCTACAAATGCCCACTCCCTATGGTTGAGATGGATGGAGAACCCTCGGAGGAAGAGAGGAGAGACACGACGCACTTCAGCCTGGGCTCCCTAAGAGGCAGACTTCCAGCCAAGGATTTCACTGCATGGTTTCTTTCATGCCAAGACATACTTGTAGATGAATAGGGCTGAGATAAAGAAGAGGAGCAGAGGAAACATGTATGAACACACAAGTTACCTCAGTGAGCTGCGGGAGCCAGCATGGAGCACCCTGGTATTCCCCTCGAGGTGGGCAGTGAGGGCTGCTATTGGGATGGGTGTTCACCTGGCACTTTTAGCCTGCCATACTTGTGTGGAAAGCAGGTCCCAGAAGCCAGAGGAGGCTTTCTGGTAAGAAGTTACTGGTAGGCAGGGTGGGCTCAGACCTACCTAGCAGGTATGGGAAGGATGGACACTGAAGCCCCTCGTGTTACTTTCACTCTCTCCTGCTACAGATTCTTCTAGGAGGTTGGGGCTCACAGTCAGTACAAAGAAGATAAGTGTGCTTCTGGAGTGCTGATGTGGTGGGGCACACTAGGAATCTCAGGATTTGGGGAGTAGAGGAGGAAGGATCAAGAGTTTAAGGCCAGCCTTGGCTGCATGAGACCCAGCCTCAAAACAAGAATGTTCCAGGGACCTGGTTGCCACTTGCTGCAGTTGGTTCTGAGTATGCCTGGCAATTCCTGGTGTTCACTGTTGAACTTCTGTTCCTCGCGCTGCTCATGGCTGCTGCTGCTCTGGAGGAATAGCTAGCTTTTATCTGCGCAGGCCTGAGCTCCCAGTCACTTCTCTCTGGTTGGGCGACAGTTATGTCACTGTCCATCCTTACCATCACCGGCCAGAGAACCATCTAGATGAGCCCTACTGTGGCCCTTGAATTCTGAGCATGCTCTTTTCTGACTGTCATCCCACACCAACTGATTTCCTCATGATGTTAAGAATCCATTATCCCCACGGCTATGCCAGCAGAACGGGCCTAACCTAACAAGGTTAGGCTTAGGTTCTGTATTCCCCACTACCCCACCCCC
>LOJH01012466.1:2644-22047 GCA_001685095.1 Ellobius talpinus
GGTGCCCTCTTCTGGCCTGCAGACATACAGACAGAATATTGTATACATAATAAAGAAATATTATAAATAAATAAATAAAATAAATGGGTGTTCCTGGTGACATCCACTGGCTTAAATACATACCAGCATCTACTTCCTGGCAGCCAGCCTCTGGGACACAGGCCCAGAGTGTATCAGTGAACTGTAAGGCCATGCTGACCCCACCCCATCTATTCCTTCAGGGAATTGCTCAAGCAGCCAGATACATTTACCGCAGACTGGTCAATGATGGGATTCTGAGCCAAGCCTTCAATGTCGCTCCGGTGAGATCGGTTCATTTTTCTATTTTCTGTTCCTGTCATGGTCCATCTGTTCTTCTGAGCTTCAACTCCCTCTGCCCTTTGTCCCCTAGGAGTACCGGCTCGTTCTGGTGGGGCACAGCCTAGGAGCTGGAGCTGCGGCCCTGTTAGCCATCATGCTCCGGAGGGCCTACCCACAAGTCCGTGCTTATGCCTTCTCGCCACCCAGGGGGCTCCTGAGGTAAGGCTTCACCCTCCTGCAGGACAAGTCAAGCAGGTGCTCTTTCATTTACATAACTTAATTACCTCTCCTCCCCAGAAGTTTGTTGTGATACACTGTGTAGTGCTGACATGTGGCCCGGTTGGTAGCTCCCTTAGCATCCATGAAGCCTGGGGTAGCCTACTGCTGTCAGTCCAGCACTGGAGAAGCTGCGGTGGGAGGCTTACAAGGTGAAGGTTCTCTCCGGCCACATGGCGGGTTAGACCCTGAGCTGCGTGAAACCCTGTATCAAAAGGGCAAAGAAACACTATGGAGCTGAAGAAAGACTATGTAAATTGAACATGGTGCTGCATGCCTATGATGCAGGCACTCAGAAGGCAGAGGCAAGAGAATTACAGTCCTTAGAGAAGCCCGGCCAAGAGCTCTAATTTCCTGCGTAGCCCAGGCTAGCCTGGAACTTGCTGTGGGGCTGAGGGAAGACATTGAACTGATCCTTGTGCCTTGGCCTCCATAGTGGCTGGGATTATAACCTGGCTAAATGATAGATTTCTAAGGTTCTTTTTGTTGGTTTTTAAAGATCTTTTTGTCATTATGTGTGCACGCACACGTGAGCAGGTACCTGTAGAGGAGAGGCATTGGGACACTTGCAGCAATTGTGAACTGTCCAACTGGGGACTGGGAACCAGGGTCCTCTGGGAGAGCTGTATGTGCTTTTAACTAGTGAGGCATCTCTCCAGCCCCTAAAAGTTGGTTTTTAAAGACAACTTATTTTAGGACTAGAAATTTAGTTTAATAGTACATCACTTGTCTACCGTGTATGAAGCCCCGGGTTCAATTCCCAATATCACTTAAAGAAAAAACCTTCAAACTATATTTATATGTATGTCTGAGAGTCTACCAAGTCTGTGCAGCTGTCCATGGGAGCCAGCAGAGGGCGTCCATTCTCCTGCGCCTGTGGCTAAAGTGCTTGTCAGCACCACTGAGCATGTTTCTGGCCTCAAATCTTTCCCTTTTTTTCCGTTTTAACTGCATTTCTTTGTAGGAGCATGCATGTGTCTCTGTATGGGTGTATTTATGCCATGGAGGTGTCGGCTGTCCTCTTCTGCTGTCTGTGTCCCAGGGGTTGAACTCAGAGCATCAGGCTTGACAGCAAGTGTTTTTACATGCTGAGCCCTTTTGTAACGGAGAATCCCCACATACTCTGTGCCTACCATGTGAGCCTCCTCTGCTGCCTTCCCCTCCCCTGACCCCAGCTGTGCGCTTCTGATCCTCATAGGCCTCAGTGGCACATCACTGCCACCTAGCATCCATCATGTGTGTGGGCTTCACCTGGACCACGCACATTCTCTGGGGCTGAGCAAACAGGACGTTTATGAGCTGGACATGTTTTCCCACTAGTTGAGCATGCTTGCTGGACATGTAAGCTTCGCCTTGATTATAAAAGAAATCCGTTCTATAGCAAAAAAAAAGACTAAATCTAATTAAGGATTAAAACAATAAAAGGTAAAAACAGAACAGTGAAAAAAAACCACTATATATCCATCAAAATATTTGAAAAATACAGCCGGGCAGTGGTGGTGCACGCCTTTAATCCCAGCACGCAGGAGGCAGAGGTAGGTGGATCTCTGTGAGTTCGAGGCCAGCCTGGTCTACAGAGTGAGTTCCAGGAAAACTAGGGCTACATGGAGAAACTGTCTCAAAAAAAATTGAAAAATGCAGAAAACAGATCTTTTGTTTTGGTTTATGTGTTAGTTTTTGAAGGCAGGATTTCTCTGTGTAACAGCCCTAGCTGCCCTAGAACTAGCTCTTGTAGACCAGGCTGGCCTCAAACTCAAGAGATCCGCCTGCCTCTGTCTCCTAAATACTGGAATTAAAGGCATGCACCACCACTACCACCCAGCTTGATTTTTGTTTGTGAGATAGGGTCTCGTTATATAGCCTTTGCTTGAAGTTGAACTCATAGACATCAGCCTGCCTCTGGCTCCTCTGAGTGCTGGGATTAAAGATGTGCACCATCACACCTGGCAAAAGGTCACTGAAGATTAGATCTGATGCAGAGGGCATGGTTTTAGCACTACATATACTTCCTGTTGGCCACACTCACTGTCACCATCTCACCCCTTAGTGTTGGCAGTAACAGCCATTTCCTTAGATGGACTTTCTCTGAGACCAGGGAATGGAAAATGGGCTTCCTTTCCTCCTGCACTGATTAGCTGAAAATAACGTAAAGAACTTGTCAGGTATCTGCTTGTGGTGAGGTGAAGTTCATGCCAGAAAAATAGGAGCGATGCAGAAATACTGTGGGTTTGCTTTTTGGTTTTGATGAGACAGTCTCACAGTGTAGCCAAGCCTGGCCTAGATCTCATGTAGCCCAGGCTAGCTTCAGGCTCTTGGTGATCTTCCTGCCTCAGTCTCCCAAGGGCTGAGACTATAGGTGTGCTCCAGAACAGAACCCTGCTCAGTATGAAAGATACACTATGAGCTTGATTTTAGGGACTGCTTTTATTATTTAACTTTTCTAATTTAGCATACAGGATATCAACATAGTTCCAAACAATTCTATAAAGCCAGTATTCATGCTATTTTCTGTTCTCATTCTCTCAGAAAAAAAAATCCTTTCACACCAGAAGTAGGCATTTCTTAGATGACTTTCACCTTTGTATTTTATTTACATATTTACTTTTTAGTGATTTCTAGATAGGGTCTTAACTGTGTAGCCCAGGCTAGTCCCAATTCTCAGTCCTTCTCCCTCTACTGCTTAAGTGCTAGATGGGAGTACAGGCTAGCTAGCTTTGAATTCAGTCTAGCCCTGGTAGGTCGGTCTTCTTGCCTTACCCTCCGAGTGTCTGGAATCACAGGCCTGACCACACTGGGCCAGCTTCTGTCCTACAGTGGCTAGCCTTTTACCTCTACCTGCTCATATATTGCCAGGGCACCTCGGTAGATTGTGCCATTGGGGCCTTTGAGTCACAGGGATCATTTGGTGATTTAGCTGTACTATGCCCATGTCATGTTTCTCCATTAGAAGATTGGAATGTGACACCAACATCTGCCCTGGCAGCTGTTTATTCTCTCTGAAGCCTGAAGCAACAGAACCTAGACTGACTTAGCTTGTGTCTCACTTAACTTCCAGCAAATCCCTTTACGAACACTCCAAGGACTTCATTGTGTCACTTATCCTAGGAACGGATGTCATTCCCAGGTCAGTGGCCCTCAAGTGGCCCATGGGGTCGGGGTCGTTGGCAACACCAGGTACCGAGATTATTTTTCACTAACCAGGTTAAGCGTGACCAACATGGAGGACCTGAAGAGAAGGATCCTGCGAGTGATTGCTAACTGCAACAAGCCGAAGGTAAGTGCTCAGCCAGGGTTAGACGCAAGGGTCCGCGTGGAGGCGGGCAGAGCGGCTCAGCACAGCCTCTAGACCCAGCACTGATGCTAGCGTCTCCTCCGTGTCTGGGATTCTGTGTGCAGGAGTCACAGAGCGGCACTTGCCCATTTCCTCTGTGCTCTCAGTCACATGGTCCCAGGCTTCCAGTAAGGCCGACACATCCAGACTCTTAAGAGGTTCTAGGGGGCTGGCAAGATGGCTCTTTGGGGAAAGGCATTTGCTGCCAGACTGACCTGCATTCAGTCCTCATGGTGGGAGGGGGAGGACCTCCCTGAAGTCCTCATCTCCACACGCATACAATTAGCTAAACAAATGTAATGGGAAAATTTTAATGGCAGAGACTTGAGAGTGTAGCTCAGTGGTAGAGCACTTCCCTAGCCTTCAGGAGGTTCTAGGTTCAAACCTACACACACAGGAAAAGAGAAAGTGTATTAGCCAATAGGAGCTGACAGCCATGAGGTGGTGTAATGGTGTTGGCCTCTAATCCAGCTGCTGGGAGACTGAGGTAGGACTGCCAAAAATCTGAGGCCAAGAGGAAAAGGAAGCCAAGGAGGGGGCAGGGGCTAGAGCCCAGCGGTAGAACAGTTGCCCAGCATGCTTGAGGCCCTAGTTTCGTTGCCTGCTATTGGGGTAAGTTTGAAAAGGGGAGGGCCAGCAAGACAGTAGGTATGCCATGTGGCACTAAGCCCAGTCCAAGTCCAGTCCTTGGAACCCAGGGGTAGACAGCCAGCTCCTTTTGTCCTGTGACCCCCCAACACACACACACATGGCATGCCACCACAGGAACACACAAAATAAGTAGGATTAGAAACAGTATTCTTAAAGAACAGGTATGTATCAATGGGAATCTTGACAATATTCAAAAAAGTATATGCTGAAGTGTGGTTTTATCTGGATAATGGGACTACAGGTGCTTTACCTTTTCAATTTTGTTGTTTATCAGAATTTTAATATTCACTTTTTTTTGGTTTTTCAAGACAGGGTTTCTCTGTGTAGCTTTGGAGCCTGTCCTGGAACTAGCTCTTGTAGACCAGGCTGGCCTTGAACTCAGATCCCTGTCTCTGCCTCCAGAGTGCTGGGATTAAAGGCATGTGCCACCACTGCCCGGCCTAAAAATAACTTTCAAAATACACGTATGATTTGTTTTTTAACTATTGCTGCACATACGATGGGTTCTTGGCACAAGCCTCACTCACGACCTATGGTTGTAAGGAAGGACAGGCTAAACCCTGAGGGCTGCCACCTAGCACAGGACCAATATTGTCCTTGGGTCTCACCTTTCAGTACAAGATCTTGCTGCACGGCTGTTGGTACGGACTGTTTGGAGGAAACCCTGATAACTCTCCAACTGAACTGGACGAGGCCAACCAGAGAGCCCTGACTCAGCCTCTTCTTGGGGAGCAGAGCCTGCTTACTCGATGCTCCCCGGGCTACAGCTCCAGCGACTCCCCACTGGATTCTCCCACCAAGTACCCACCTCTGTACCCACCTGGCAGGATCATCCACCTGGAAGAAGAGAGCGGTTCAGGGAGGTGAGTGGGAGGGAGGCACGTGGGTCTCCATGCTCATCCGCTGAGGGTGCCCAGAAGCCCAGCTCAAAGGCAGCATCACTAGCCCATGTTCTCTTTTGTTCAAGGTTTGGCTGCTGTTCTGCTGCCCGGTACAGGGCAAGGTGGGCACATGAAGCAGAATTTGGCAAGATCCTGATAGGCCCAAAGATGCTGACTGACCACCTGCCTAACATCGTCAATCAGGCGCTGGACAGAGTAGTCGCAGACAGAACAGCCTGTGTCTCCTGCCCAGGACAAGATGGCCCTCCTGCAGCTGTGGCCTAGCCCCACTCGTAGACACTGCCCAGCAGAATGGGCTTGTACTCCCCCTCTCCCTTTAGACTGACTGAATGTGAGTGGCTTCTGTGAGGCTGGTGTGGTCCCTGTAAAATGGGCAACAGTATGACCATACAATTCATAGAAACTTTTTTCTTAAGACAGGGTTTCTATGGAGCCCTGGCTGTTCTGGAACTCCATGTGTAGACCAGGCCAGCCTCAAACTCAGAGATCCAACTGCCTGGGATTAAAGGTGTGCGCCGCCACCACCAACCCATAAAACCATTTTTAACCACAGTATTACTAGGATCAGGAGTCGGGAACACGCAGAGGCGTTAGGACTTCTGGGACAGCTTGTGGAGCAAGCCTCCTTTAGCCACCTGAGAACTCCACATATGAAGACCCTTGGTGAATCTCTAGCACTTCAACCCCTGCCAGGAACCCCTCCCGCTGTTTACAAGAGCCTGACTCTAAGACGACAGGTGTGCACTTTATAGTCTTCGCTGGCACTAAAGGCAGCCAGAGCGTCCTGAGCCACTGTGGCTCCTCATTTGTACAACATGAACTGTATGCTGAATTCTCACATTATTCTAGTTCTGGAGCCGGGTGTTGGGCTCAGAGGGGATTTTTAAAAATAAAGTAATTGATACACCATCAGTGACTGCATGGGAAGGTCTGTATTACTGGGGACAGGAATTCCCTGCTTTAGCCTCTTGGAGCCGACATGTACCACTGTACCTAGGTAGCAATGAGAGTTTTGCCCTTTTATTGAAAATCAAGTTGTTTTGTAACTCTGGCTACTGAGACCTGCACATACTCCAAATACAGAGTCCACCAAGTCCAGAAAACAGATGACAGGTGTGTTGGTGACTTGAGCTGTTTTCCCAGCACTCAGATGGGGGCAGGAGAACCAGGAACTGGAGGTCATACTTAGCTACTTAACAATATGCTAACTCGAGATGCTGACTCCAAACAAAACCCCAAAAGGGGGCTAGAAAGACTAAAGGGAAAACTTATATATTAATAAATACACCTGCCAAGTACAGTGGCACACACCTTTAATCCCAATACTCTGGATCAGAGGCAGGCCACTTTCTGTGAGTTCAAGGTCTGCATAGTTCATGCCACAAAGGACCATACCATAGTGAGACCCAGTCTCAAAAGAGTACACACCCTAGTTATAGCGAAAAAAAATCGAGGAAAGAAATATCTTTGGTCAGAAATCATAAGGGGCTGGGCATAGTGGCACATACCTTTAATCTCAGCAGTTGGGAGGCACATGCAACAGGCAGGCAGCACCTGTGAGGTCAGCCTGATCAACAGAGTGAGTTCCAGTACAACCAGAGCTATATAAGACCCCCATCTCAAAGAACAACCAAAATAACCCAAAACCAAAACCCCAAAGAAAATCCAGTAATTTTAGACCCAGAGAGTATCCCCCAGTAGAATGGCTTCTGTTGAGATGAAGGCCCTCCGAGACAAAATGAGGGAAATTAGACTGTGGAGTTGTGTAGGATACAGATTTGGTGGCCAGATGATCCTGAGATGTGGCAAAATGCAAACTGATCAAAATAAAGTATCTTAGGATTCAACAGAAGGGCCAGAGATAACTTGGTCAGTAGTCTCACTTGAGGACCTAAGTTCAAACCACTGGTGAGGGAGACAGGAAGGCCCCTAGGGCATCCGACAGGTGAACCCCAGCAGGTTCAATGACAGCCTGTCTTCAGAAAAATGGAGCATCACCTGGGGCTGGTCTCTACAGATGTGTGCACATACACTTTAAATTTCAGATTTCAATATGCCAGGAAGTTTAGAAAAACTCTTCACAAATAAAAAGATTTAAGCATTATCCTAAGGAAACCAAAGTGTGGGTGAGGCCAAGTTCTGTTATCACTGGATACAGCCTCCAGTGTACGTACCTATAAAATCATGTCTGCTGGACACTCAATGTTCGGAGGGAATGAAGATGATGGCGTTGGGGCCACTGGGGAGACCTCGTTCCTCACATCCTTCCTTATTGGATCGAGCTGTGGCTGAACATTGAGGTAAAAATTTAAACTGGGGAAACAGCCAGACATGTCATATACCTTTTAATTCCATCATTCAGGAGACAGCCACAGGCAGATCTTTGCGTTCTCCATCAGCCTGGTCTACAGAGTGAGACAGAACAGCTAAAAGCACTTGCTCTTGGCAAAGGACCCACAGTTGGTTCCCAGCTCCCACATGGCAGCTCACAACCACCTTTATCTTTAGTCCCAGGAGATTCAAAGCCGCCTTCTGACCCCTGTGGGCACTGTATACTAGTGATAAGGACATTTGAGCAAGCACTCATAAATCTTTAAAAAAAAATAAAGGATGAAGTCCTGCCTCTGGAATGGGTCAGGCAGAGCTCATGTCCTTATAATAAGCATTTACTGCTGCGTTTTTAAATTGCCTGTTTAACTCTGGTTAAAAAAGGTTTGGAGCTGGGTGTGGTGGCACAGTACTTTAATCACAGCACTAGGGAGGCAGAGGGCAGCCAACACTACACAGTGAGACACTCTCAAGAAAGGAAGGTAGGTTGGTTTGGGACCAGAAAAGATAGCTCAGTAGGTAAGGGTACCCGCCGCCAAGCCTGCCAGCCTGAGTTGAGTCCCTGGGTGGAAAGGGCACAACTCTGAAGGCTGTCCTCTGCCTACATGTGCTGTGCCACGTTCATACTCATACACACAAGTACTATAACTTTTAAAGGTTCGAAGTACAAGAATCGCCAGTGAAAGCCAATTCTAACTGGCTGCATTAACAGTGCATGTTTGGGTTCCCCAAGGATCACGACGTGGTCTACCCTGCCAAGTTCCACAACCCAGCTTCCCCATGTTAAGCACTCAATTCTGGCACATCTCCCACAGAGATGTGCTCATGCAAACACACCCCACTGTGGGCAACTTCATGCAGGCACCTCAGGCTCAACAAGACTGAACATGAAGGCCACCCCCACTGCATTGTGTGGCTGTGGAGTCACCTACCTTTTCCCTGGAGGTGGCACTCCCTCCACCCCAGTCTGAGAAGCACACAGCCAACAATCCAGGAGTTTAAAGTGAGGCAAACACGCCAAGAGCTTGTTTGTCAAGTTCCAAAAACACAAGCATGACCAGTTGTCTGATTCAAGGATTTATTAAGTCATACATGCAAAACATACTGCTAACTGCATTAGCAAAAGATCAATGTAAAAACACTCCACAATTCTTCAACTGTCAGTTGAAAAGTTTGTTCTAGTGGTTGGAAGGCCAACACTGTGTTCTTGCCAGTGAGTCAGGTTGCACAGAACAGCATTAGCACTAGCAGTTGACAGAACCTCACAGACCCAAAGGAACAGAGCCACGACGGGAAGCATGTGTCCACGTGGGTGAGGTCTAGAGGGGCAGCATTAGTCACATGACAGTGTTGGTACTCCGGCAAGACATGATGTTTAGAAGGTTCATAGTTTAAGAATATCTAAAATAGTTTAAAAACTATAAAGCTGCAACACATGATTTTTACACCTAATTACTAGAAAACTAAGGAAAGCACTTATTAGCTCTGAGTAAAGTAAGGTGAAAACAGGAATGCACTTCTACCAATCTACCAAAAGAAAAGAAAAAGAAAAAATAAAGAAAAAAACTCCAAATGCATTATCAGAAAGATCTTATAGTACAGGTCAGACATATTGCTCGTGAAGAAGGGGGCCCTAAAGAAAAGTATTTGCTAAGTTAGCAACTGTGGGGATGGCCAGTTTAAATATGGGTTCAACAACCCATCTGGGGAGGGACAGCAGTGTAGGGAAAGGAAAAGCTCAAGAGAGAGACTGATAAGACCTTTGTCATCTACTGTGTCTGACAGAAATTAACCGTTAAAACTCTTTACCCGTGACACTTTTATTCAGTTGAATTACTCCATGTACAATGTAGTGTAAAGTAATCTCTACTTCATATTAGTCAAAATACTGTCTTTATCCTTTGATCATGTCGTGTTTCACACACTCCACCCAACACACCCACGACTAGGAACAGAATACTTCATTAGAGACAACACGGGAAACCAGAGTTCTGTTCAAAGTCTGCAAAAGCTAGTCAACTGGGATTTTAGAAAACTCACTATGAAATCAAAGGGCTGAGCTGTTACACTCACTCACTGACGTACAGTACAAAGTTATGTAATGAACATGGGCTGATAAGTTACAGGTGCGTTACATGGCAACGTGTCGTTAAGGAGGCTGTGCTGCGTCACACGGTCTGGAAACTAGGGAAGGGTCTGCACACCCAACTCCAGAAGCTGCAGTCTTCTTAAAAACAAAAGTCTCTCTCAACAGTTTAGTATTAAGTGTTCTCAGCACAACACGACTTAGTTCAGAAGGTATTTTGGCAATTCTTAATCTGAGCAAGATTAGGAGATTTGAAAAATAAGGCTTTAAGAAGGCTTGTCATTTAGGGCTGAATTTTAATAGACCATAAGTTGGAATTCTTACATTTAAAACAGAACCTTAAAATTATTGACTGGTTCATTGGTTCAAAATGGTTTTATGGAAAAATGAATCTGTAACAAAAACTTGGCATCAAATGCGAAGGCTCCACCGTTTTTTGAGCAAAGCGTACGTACAAAGGTTCCAGGGACAGGACCAAGAATGTGGGGCTCAGACATTTACAACAACAGGCATTTTCTCTTCCTCTTCTTGACAGGAGGTGGACAGAGAACCGCTCGGATAGCTTCATCAAACACTGTCTTGAGGCCTCGCTGTGTGAGCGCTGAGCACTCCAGATATTTGACAGCACCTAGAAAAGACAGCCACAGGGCATTGATGGACACTCCATCTGGCAATGACACGCCATGGGACTGTAAATCAGACCACAGTTTCCCTGCACTAAGCCAGCACAGCGTGGCTCAGCAGCCAACTCCCACACCAACACTAAGGCCAACAAAGGCCTGGCTTGACTGGGTGCCCAAAGCAAAGAGACCCCCAAGTAGAAGAACCTTCTTCTCTCGGATGGACAACTCCAGCCGCTTGTCACCTGGTGCTGCAAAGCAGAGAACAAGAAAAGCGGGTTCATACCGATCTCTTTCGCCATGGCCAGCCCCTGCGGGTAGGTGATGGGGGTCAGTTTCTTCTCCTTCAGCTTCTCAATTGTGTCCTTATCATCCCTGAGATCCAGCTTCGTCCCCACTAGGATGATGGGAGTGTTGGGACAGTGGTGTCGCACTTCAGGATACCACTAGTGTGAAGAAAGAAACAAAGCCAGCTAGTACGCACCGAGTACCAAAGCTCCAGCCAACCGGGCCCCACAGAGCTGCTCTGCCTTCTACTCAAGCCTTCAAGAACCATGCATACCCTGGCTAGCCAGGCCCCCGAGACAGAGGACAACACAACAGACCCTACCTGTCAAGAACCAGGAGAAAGGAGAGAAGGGCAGAACAGAAAGTATCCTCAAAGGAATCATTTTGGTTTTTAGGAAAGGTCTAATTTATAGGATCACCCTAGAAAAACTCACCATCAGCCTAGAGATGAGAATATAGAAGCTAGTTCCACTGTCCCCACTATGGTCCCCATCTCTACACCAACAGGGTCCCTCACCCCTTTTCACTAAATTGGTGCAAGATGCTGGAGCAGAAAAAAACAGTCACTACATCAATTCTGAAGTACTTGGTACCGCTGGGACGAGAGCCTGCTTCCCAAAGAAATTAGTTCCAGAGACCAACACCGTAAAGCCATAGACTTACAAATGGCCTATTCCTCAGTACAGTTACTAAAGTCAAGTTAATTCAAAGCTCCCAGCAGCTGATGGTATTCATCTTTCTTTTTAATATTTCTTTCTTAGAGTAATGCTGACTCCTGAATTTTTATTGATAAAGATTAATTAGCCTAATGCTTCAGAATGACATTATGCAACAATCATTCCGTAAATTCCACTTACCTTTGCACGGACATTTTCAAATGATGCAGGACTCACGAGGGAAAAGCAAATTAAGAACACGTCCTACAGAAAGAAAACACAGGCAACATGTAGAAGACAATCTTAAACTGCCCACCAGCTCTGCCTACTGCTGCTTGCAATGAACCGTCATAGGCACTATGTGCCTACCATTAGCAGCAGCTAGGTCCTCACTACCTCCCACTTACTCCCCACCCCACCCGGTTGACCAGATGACTCCCAAACCATTACCAAGCCTGCCAACCAGACTTCAGATGAAACTGCGGGCAGCCCCGTGAGGCTGGAAAGGTATCTAATCACATCCCAGGAGGCTGCTTTCCAATCATGCCCAACTGGGAACCTAATTATCTGTTATCAGTTACCAACACAGAAACTCTTCTGAAAAACAGCGTCTCAGGCTCATGGATGCAGTCGATTTTAAATACATCACCTACCAAGATAGGCTTTTCATCAAGCTCAGCACGTACGCATTAAGCACAAACCATCTTATATCATCACTAGCATCAATCAGCCAGCTTGTCACTGTCCCTGGCACAAAATGGAGTTCAAAGATTTGCTCCCCAGTCCTCCAGTCAGGGAGGGAACTCAACCACACCCCAGCACTGTCACAGCTTCCCAAGCACAGCCAGGGGCCTCTGGGAAACTTGCCCCGAGGGCAGCTGTGGCCCAGAAAGAATGCAAAGGAACAGCAATACAAGAGTGCTTACTCAAGAGAAATTGCTGGCTAAATATAAAATATCTGAGTTTTTCTTCCTATCTAGTATTGCACATGACATAAAATTCAGATGTTTACCTGTACAAAATAATGTCCAAGAGTTTCTAAAATGCTAGACTCATCAAGACACAGCCCTAGAAAATGCAATTATGCTATTTTGTGAAATGTGTACAGTTCCCAAGCTAGCTAGCACCTTAAACCATCCAGCTGGTATCTCATACCTGAAAAGGAAAGAAACATCCCACACGACAGCTTTTTATAAACGACATTGTTTACTTCAATGCTGGTGCATGCACAAGCCTATCGGAGAATCACCAGGGCCTCCCAGCATCCACGTTGATTTGATTCCAAACCCTCTCAAAGCAGAGTTGGGTTAGCTCACCAGCACTGCAGCCACCCCCGCAGCCCACCACACAGAACACCAGAGGAAGAGAAAAGACCCTGGGAGTGAGGTTAGTCTGGCTCAGCGTTATGACCACCCAGGAAAGCACCAGGTGGACGCTCCACACCTGCACCTCCTACCATCCTGGGGAGGGGCTTCGGGAAGCCCCTTTCATATGGGAGGAGGGGAGCAGGCAGTTCTTGGACCACTTTAATCAACTGGTAATGAACAGTCAGGCTCCAGTGAAAGTTTATTTCATCAAGTGAAACCTCTCCTTGAGTGAATCAGCTAGAAAACACTCAAGGAACCTGAGGCTCAACAGTATCCTGGGGAGACTAAGTGAAATGAGAGAAGAGACAAAGCTGGAGGCTGAAGTTGACTGAAGTCTTACATACGGCAATCGGATTGTCTCTGCCCCTGGAGGTTCTATCTTTACCACTTGTGTCTCCAACCTAGTAATGCAGGAGAACTTTGCTTGAGTTCAGTACAAACTAAGAAATATAAAAGTCAATATAACCCGTTAGTCTTCATCAGAAGTTGTCTCAGCCCTCCTGAGGAGTCCAAAGGTGTACAATGACTTAATACATCTCAGAAACCAAGAGTCACAAAATCAAAGGGGCTGTCCCCTGCACAGTTCAACAAGGAAATCAAGGGAACACTGGGCCTGACACCAAGGCACTCCCACTATGGTTAGCACCTTCCAGAATTTAACACATCCCACAGAGCTCAAAGTGTTCAGACAGTGTCCCTTAATATAAAAAGGACTGTTGATGGCACTCATCAGTGACAAGATAGTTCTCAGAGGTAAGCCAAAGGAAACCTCAAAGATAGGTGAGGCACTTGCCTACAGGCACAGTGAAGCTTTCCAGAACAGGGAGCCAAACGAGTCAGCCTGGCACATCAGTCTCCTGCCCCCGGTTCTGGAGTACGGTGAAAATTCAGACTTCAGTTACTCAAATGAACAATGTTATTCAAACTAAGGTCCCTTTGCGTCAGAGTTGAAGAGGTCACCACTTGATAGCAATTTTATAAGTGATAATCTTTTTTATTTTCATCACAATACTTTCCATTTGTTTTTATCCTCAGTAAAAATGACAAACGTTTGGAGGCTGGAGAGATGACCCAGCACCCAAATGATAACACTCAACTGTCTGTAACTCCAGGATCTAACACTCTCACAGACATACACAAAAATAAATAAATAAAAATTTGCATGCTTGCTCTCCCAATATAAAACACCCCAGAAATTCTAATAAAGACAATCAAGGCAATATTTTAACCTCATCTCACTCAAGCTTCGTATTTACAATTCAAAGAGTGCAATTTCCAGAGACTCCAGATTTCATCTATGGGCTGGCTATTTCTGAAGGTGTTCTCCTAAGGAATTGACACAAAGTGCCCCCCTCCAAACAAAATAAAATACACATTGTTTCATTGTGATAGTCATCAGGAAAGGTCAGAAAACAGCTGGAGCACCCCCTGGCTTCATTCACTCTACCCCTTATCCCTACAGCATCTTCCAGATGGAGGAGAAGCAGGCACAAGTGGAACCAGACTTGCAACCTACACTACCTGCCTCCTCCTTTCTTGTTCCTTTTTGGCCCCCTCCCCTTGGTCTAAATTAAATTAGTCAGCTTCTGATGCTTTTTCCTACCATCCATCCCTTCCAACCTTGCCTTCCTGATAACAAGGCACAGGGGCTGTGCTACCTGTGTCCCTGCTCCTCCCCACCCTTGGGACAGCACCTGTCTTTCCTTCACATGGTCTCTGGCCCATCTTTTCTGGGGACTTTACTGCTCTCCTCAGATCACAGGACACTCACATGCCTCCAGCTGAGTGTGAGTCTCCAATGACTTTAGTACTCCCTTATCACCAACTACTTCTCCCTCACCAGACAAAAACACAGCCAGAGCAGAAAGAGACAGTTTAGTTAAGTAAAGTGTTTGTTGGGGAGGCATGAGGACAGCAAGGTGGCTCTTGAGGGACAACATCTGAGGTTGACCTCCATATCTCTCCCCCCCCCTCTCACACACACACACACACAGCATAACACCAACTACAGCTAGAGTGGTTCTACTTGCCACACCATCTCCAGTATGAGCCAGAGTTGAGAAACAGACAGGGCAGAGCAAAAGGTGGCTGAATCCTCACCACCACAGAACTAGTGGCTTTTATTCTACTCTCTCCTAAAACACTATATCTATATTTCAGGTTCACATCTGGATTTTTCTTTTCTTCTCCCCCCCCCCGCCTCTTTAATATAGGGATTTCACACACAGAAAATGACTAGGGGTTACATACATAGCAGAGAAAAGGCAGATCTAAAAAAATCTAGACAGGAGTTCCCAAGAAAATACACCCTGGAAAAAGACAAGCAGCCTAACACCTGGGAGCTGGCCTGATGCTGACAGCTTCACTTGGTGGAAGTGTTCCTGTGAAAGTCTAACGAGGGGGGGCAGAATACAAAACTGCCTCTTCACCAGGAGCAACTTCAGCCCTACTGCATCCCACCACCTTCTAGGTAGGACTTCCTAAAATACAAGGCTGTCACAGAACTCAGCCAGAGTAAACCTCTTTTACTGAGTCCTACACACCCCCAATCACATAATACAGTGTGTTTCCCTCATGGTAAAGAGCAGTAGACCCTATTCTGGCTAACTGCAAGTGGTTTCTAGTGCTCTCTGGCTGGAGGACCAGACATCTAATAGTGATCTTAACAAAGGCATGGAAATCAAAACTGCACCAGGCGGTGGAGGTACACAGCACTCAGGAGGCAGAGGCAAATGGATCTCTGAGTATGAGGCCAGCCTGGCCTATAGAGCAACACGAAGAAACCTTGTCTAGAAAAACAAAGCAAAAAAAGACAATCAAAGCTGCAACCAGGTGTGCGCAGGCACTCACCACTCTATCCCAGGGGCTAGAGAGATGATGGCTTTGCTCTGTGATTACAAGAACTGGCTGCTCTTCCACAGGACTCAGGCTCCATTCCCAGCACCCATGAGGTAGTTCACAAATGTCCCTAACTCTAGTTCCAACGGATCTGATCTGGCCCCTGCAGACACCAGGCATGCACATGGTACACATGCATATATGAAAGCAAATATTCACACACAAAAAACAAACAAATCTTTAAAATATCACTGTAAGTTGCAGGCCACCCTAGGCTACATACTAAAGGAGACCCTGTCTCAAAATAACAATGGCCACAGGAAGTGGCACATCTCTTTTTAGTGTGCTTCAAATAAGAATCTTCCACTTGAAAAGAACACCTGAGCACAGTTTTTTTTTTATGAGTCACAGAAACAGACTCATACCTCAGAGAGCCAAGACCATGTGCCAGCCAGCAGAGACACAGAGAAAGAAGCAAGCCGGGAAATCCCGGGTCTGCTCCTGTATGACAGCGTGGCCCACAGCAGGCAGACTTCATCTGAGCATAACTTGCAGATCTCAGAGAGTCCTAGCAGTCTCAGATCTCAGGCAAGTCTCTAGCTGCAGGCTGAGTGAGAATCTTGTCCTACTCCTTTCTTGCTACTCAGTCTATCTTATAAGAAAACCACCTGCTCTACACAGATAAAACAGCAAATTTACAAGACCTATGTTGAGTCAGGCCTCACACACACCGCTATGGCTCATTCAGTATGGGAAGAGTCCACCTCACTCATCTGTGATATTCAGTACACAATCTGACTCCTGCCAAGTTACCTTTGACTTGCTAAGAATGACTCCCTTACACAGAAAGGCCTCGCCCTAGTCTGTTCCCATTGAGTCACAATAGGGTGGCCCTCATTTCTCAGAAATGATGCCACACCCTTCCAGACACATCCACTGAGCTGGACATATACCAACTGCTGTTTTAAAATCCACCTAAAATCCAGAATTATTCAGCATCCACTAGAGGTAGAGCATTTTAAAGATCCTGAAGACTGCCATCATTTTGGGATTGTGAACTGATTTTAAATATGCAACCACAGTTAAGTTTTAGCACTAGATTGACTAAACAAAAAAAAACCCTACCCATCCAAACCCTCCCTCTTACATTTCTGATCTTTATTTATTCGGCTACAAGTCAATTAACGGACACCTACAGTTCAAAAAGAGTATCTGGCCAGGCGGTAGTGGCACAAGCCTTTAAGGCCAGCACTTGGGAGGCAGAGGCAGGCAGGTCTCTGTGAGTTCAAGGCCAGCCTGGTCTAGAGTGAGTTCCAGGACAGCCAGAACTGTTTCACAGAGAAAAATTGTCTTGGAAAAACAAACAAACAACAACAACAACAACAAAAAGACAGTATCTGGTAACTCCTCCACTAAGAAATGAAAGGTAGAGAAAAGGTATCCTCTAACGGGTAAAACCACCACTAACTAAACAAAAGTTCATTTACAAACACAAAGGTGCAGACTGGAACTAATTCGAGACAAAAAGTAAGGGCTAAGTCGGTTATAGCTGCCCCGTCAGTCAGGGCTCAAAGTCTGTCTTTCTATAAGTTGTCTCTCTGATCCTAAACCAGATCTCCCAGTAAACTATGAGGGGCACTAAGGGCACACAAGGAATGTTCATCCAAGGAACACCTGGAACAAGGATCCTTGGCCCATCTAAGGTGGAAGGAAGAACAAGTGGGCATACAGGGTGTGGACTCTACCAGAACTGGTGTGCACACGAGTATTACTTTTTTGTTATTTCTGAAACACGGTCTTACAATATAGCCTAGCCTTGAACTCACAGATATCCACCTGCCTTGTCTGCAAAATCCTGAGATTATAGGCTTGAACCAACACACCTGGTCTGAGATTTATTAACTCATGCTAGTGGCAAGTAGGCAAGGCCAGAGATGAAGAAATTGCCTGAGAACGCACAGCTAGGAAGAATCCAAGGCTTTCACTCTGCTGCCTTTAACGTTGGTCATCTTATACCAAAACTGCTCTAAGATACACTTTTGCTTCCTTACCCTGTGCTGGTATGTACAAAGACCAACACTCCACCCTGAGCCATATCCCGGCCCCAAAGCACACTGTCTAAAATGAAGACCTTATATTAAGACAAGCAAATGGCATACATATGAAAACTGCTTTGCATCCTAACACTGTCTTCCAGTACCACTGTTCTGCCAACCACTGCTATGATTAGCTTCAGGTAAATCATCAATCATTTGGTTGCCTCATACAGAAGCTAAACTAAAGAAATGTTTTTCCTGGCTAAATACAAAGGCTTATTTAACAAAACTGAAACCTCCACCTCCACCTCATACTGAAGTCAAGAACTATGCGCTTTATGGGGGGAGGGGTATTAAGTCCTTAGGTAAGTTTACTAATTCAGTTTAAAGAAATCTTAGCTTTTTTTTTGGAGACAGGGTCTCATGTAATCCAGGCTGTAACTTACTATGTAACCAAAGATGACCTTGATCATCTACCTTCACTTTCAATTATAGGCATAAGTCACTATGTCCAGTTATGTGGTGCCAGGGATGTAACTCAGGACTGTGAATGGCAAGTAATCATTTCACCAACTGAGCAACATCCCAACTCAAGAAACCTTAATATTAACTCCTTGTTTTTTTAAGACAGTCTCAAACTATAGGCCAAGTTGGCCTCAAACTTGTAGTAATGTTGCCTCAACTTCCCAAGTGCTAGATGACAGGTATGAGCCACCATGCCCAACCTAATTGCTTAATTTGATTATACATCCCCAAACAGTCCATCTTTCAAAGTAACTGCTGTTAAGAATAGCTTTGCAGCCAGGTGGTGGTGGCGCACGCCTTTAATCCTAGCACTTGGGAGGCAGAGGCAGGCAGATCTCTGTGAGTTTGAGGCCAGCCTGGTCCACAAAGTTCCAGAAAAGGCTCCAAAGCTACAGAGAAACCCCATCTTGAAATAACAAACAAACAAACAAACAAACGATTGGCTTTGTGACAGTACCTGTTCTGTGTGGTTGTCTGGAGACTAAATAAAAGAATGCAAAATAAAAAAGACTGAATAACTGATAATATTTAAAAACCCAAATTCGGGTTTGCATGAAAGGAGGTATGTATTTACTGGAATAATTTATCTTCCCTTAAATGATCACAGACCCCAGTCACAGCAACACAGCAGATCTGTGAGCACTGCTCATTAGGTAGACACTGAAGAACCATACACTCTAAAACATGGTAAAAATCAAGCATGAGCCTTACTGTTTGCGGATAGGAGAGGGGACGCAATCTGTCATAATCTTCTTGTCCAGCTGTATCCCATAAGCCCAGATTCACTGGCTTTCCATCTACCATAACATTGGCAGAATAGTTGTCAAAGCTGTAGAACAGGACAAGGAAAGGTTAGTGACACCCCCACAGCTTCCCAAAGGAGGTATGCTACAGGAAAGAGGATGGGCCTGAAGGCTGCTAGTCCAGAAATCATCCCTGAGGCATGTGAAGCTGCCTGGAGAGAGGGCGGGCTGAGAACAGGACACAGAGAACCAACTACACACAAGCAGAGAGATGAGAAGGAAAGGACAAGCTACTGACCCACAAGGAAACAAATGTAAACTCAAAATGAACTCTGCCTTTAATAAAGGTTTTCTCTCAGGAGAAATAAAACATGGAAAGAGTCCCTCTTAAAATCCCACTTGTGGGGCTGGAGAGATGGCTCAGAGGTTAAGAGCACTGACTGTTCTTCCAAAGGT
>LOJH01012467.1:915-25585 GCA_001685095.1 Ellobius talpinus
ACACACACACAGAGAGAGAGAGAGAGAGAGAGAGAGAGAGAGAGAGAGAGAGTCCTTATTGTCTTTCATTTTGGAAGTATGAATGGTAAAACTTACATATGAAGATTCTGAAAAGAACTGAAGGTAGGCAGTGTCTACATACAAGGTCTCCAACACAACTGCCATTTTTCTGTGCTGACTCTCCAACAGTGATGACGTGCTTTGTGGTCATCAGTGTATTTGGTAAAATTTCAGATTTCTTGGTAATGAAGGTTATAGGCGTTGATAGGCAGTATTTCTAGCAGCGTGTTTAGCAGCTTTGAGCTGGATGAACGAGAAGTGTGAGGTCAGGATTTGTTATTCGAGAAGAAAAACTTTTATGTTAATGAGAGAGATGGGGTGGAGATGGATGGATGGAGTCAAGAAAAGAAGTGGTTTTAAGTAAAATGTAGTCATATGCTGATGCTAAGAACAGCAGGAAGTGTTCAGAAAGGGAAGCTGCTCAGTATAAACCCTACCCATGGTTATCTCATGCACATTCTAGGACATAAATAGGACGATTTTAGGACACTAAATTTCCCGTAGGAATTTGTAGAAACATCAACGATGACCATAGCTGTAATATCTCATGTCCTCTAACTTAAAAACAGCTATACAATAGATTCTCTTTAATCATCTCTTGGTAATGATTCACCCCAAATTATCCAACAAAGCATTATAAAGCAAAGCATTATAGCTCATAGTAGAGTGCTTGATCTACACGGAATGTGTGTGGCCCTGGGCAGCTCTGAAAGCTGCAAATGAGCAGACAAAATAATGTACTTTCCCTAAGTATGTCTCTGTCCATGGATTTCACTGTTGCTTAATCATGACAAAAACAAAAACAAAAAAGTATGAGTCTCTCTTCTCTCTCTCTTTCATGCGCGTGCGAACACACACGTGTGTGTGTTGATTTAGTTTTGAGACAGTGGCTTACTTTGTAGCCCTGATTGACTCAAAATTTTTAGACCTGTCTGACCTCAGACTCCTGGCAATCCTCTTGTCGCAGTCTTCCAAGAGCCGAGATTACAGGAACTATCTATCATACCTGGCTCATGATGTGTAATTTTGAAATATTTAAAAATTACCAACTGAAGGCAATATTCCAACAGTCATTTCCTATGGCTTTTCTACAAAAAGGAACTAGGCTGCTAAAACAGCAACAACAAAAATATGCTTGAGTTTAAACGCTAGGTTTCAAAAGAGATAGCCCAGGTCTTGTTTCTAACGTCCTTCACAAGGCTAGGGGACACATCAGAAGTGACAGCCCTGCTTTTGTTTAGATCTATTTAAGGCCATCCATGCAAATCAGGAGAGATGTATGGTACCAGAATAGGACTTGGGCAATTGGCAAGTTGGATGTGCACTCTCTTTTTGAGATTAACCTACAAATAAGCAGTCTCCAAGCATGAATGACCGTCACTGGTATCTATGAACAGCAAAGCAGTTTAGGTAAGATAGCAATGGGTTCCCGGGGCAGGCACACAACCAATATTTCTTATTTGACGCCTTAAAGTTCTGTTTTGGGTATCGTTGGTGAGATCAACTAGAAATGAAAATAGAAAACTATATCCACAAGCTTCCATTAGCCATCTTATTAACAGGCCCCTATCTGGGGACAAGGTCTGATAGGACCCATAGGGACAACCAAGGAAACATATGCTTGTCCTGGCAGTCCATGTCTAAGCGGCAGAAATAAACCAAACCATGACTGAGGAAGAACACTGTCTCATTGGCTTAGCCGAAGACAGGCTGGACGCATCTATCCATCCACTGCTAAGTCTCCATGCAGATTCATTGGTCTCTACCAGGACATGCCAAACCACCTGAACACACAGTTTGACACACAGCCCCAGCACAACACACAACAGCAACAGCATTATTTCTTTAGCATAAACTCCAGGCTTGTTAGACTCATGGCATTGGTTGTTGTACACAGACATTCCAAAAAAAGAAGCATTGGCTCCTCCCAGACCCATCAGACTTCCTCTTACTTCCCCCAAATGTCCAGCATCAATAGGCTATGGAACATTAGGTCCTCCCAATTAAGTGCCCCCCTAGGAGTGCCCACTGCCTCACCCCCACATTTCCCTGCTCACACCCTGGCCCTTTCAGGCTTTCCAGGTAGAGGGGGAACCCCCAAATACCAGATTGTGCAGGCTCACCTCATTTTTGCTCTTATGAGCTGAATTAAAGATTCCATTACCTGCTGTGGTTTTGTTTCTCAAACATTATTGGATTTTCACCTTAGAATGTGCAATTCTCTCTGGGTTCCATTTGAAAGTAAGACAGTGAAATGTTTTCTTACTCTCTAGGTTGATTTCCCATTTTTATCTGATGAGAAGCCGGACAAAGAATTGTCACTTGCCCCTTAAATGATTTTGCCTCTTTTTCATTCTGTTTTATTTATTAACTACACTTAAGAAGGCTCAAACGGAAGCTGTTTAAATCTGGGCGCAGACGGAGAGGAATAGCTGTATGTGTAAGCATGGCTAAGGAAGAAATGAATGTTTTATTTGTGGTCCTTTATACATTATGCTAGTATTCTGTTACCAGCGCTATCCAGATTGTTCACCCGTTCAGCCATGTTTATGGACAGCCGCCTCTATTTGCCATGTGCTACCCTTTTCTCTGATGGAGTTAGTGGGCATTAAGTAACGGCCTTAGGGGAGCTGGCTGTGTGGCACACACCTGCATCTCATCACTTCAGGGAGGGGCAGAGGCAGGAGGATCACTGCAAGATCTAGACCAGCCTGAGCTATATATCTCAAAACAAAACAGAAAAGAGGAAACAAACGAAAGACAACTGGATCAGGGGATGGTGAATGTTTGCCAAGCCGACACCAGCTGCTCAGAGGGTCCTCCGCCACTGATGCTGCCTGAAACTCAGGTCTCTGAGGCAAAACTGGAGACAGCTCCTTCCAGTCTTGGAAATAGCCTACCTCACATTAGTGTCCCTAACGCTCAGTTCCCGAGGCAGAGGAAGGATTTCCTAGTGGAATTTCAGGATCTCGGACGTGTGACTAGGGGCTGGGTGGCAGCGGGCAGACATGTGACGATGATAGCAGAAGCCGTCCAGCACCTGAACTTTTACCAAACTGACTGTATTTCGTCCTGTCAGTTGACCTAAATCTTTGGAATTCTTTTTCACTTCTACGACAGGGTCAAGTCTGGGGTCTGAAATTTTCATTTTCTAATTATTATCAACCCTTTCTATTCTCCTTTGATCTGGAAGATTCTGCAGCCTCTCTCGGTTTATGACATTGGCACTGATGAAGAACGCATTCTTCATCCACACTTCTCTGTCCATCACCACTGCTTGCAGTAAAATGAAAAATACTCTTATTTTAGGTATGTCTGCTAGTCCTTGTAGCTGGGTCAAGCTCTGCCTCCCGTGACCTGCATGGACGGTGTTGTGTGCTTCTCTGGATATTGTGTCTGGACTGCGCTGGTAATGTTTATCTTGATGACTTGGTTGGGTCCGCATTCTCAATTACATAGTCATTGTGTGCCCCTTCTGCTTTTGAACCACAAAAGCAATCCATGGAAAGAGGAAGAAGAGACTGTAAGATGATTCAAACACCCTCATTCTCCCCAAAATTCCCCTCTAGAGGCGGCATTGGCTGATGGGTCTTGTCAATCTTCACCAGCATGCCTGCAATGTCCACTGATTCTGTATTCTCATTGGCTGATGGGTCTTGTCAGTCTTCACCAGCATGGCTGTAGTGTTCCGTTGACTCTGTTCCCACCATATATTGCTTATTGCTGCAACTAGTTCATTTATTATTTACCATCTATTATTGATATAGACTCAGGAGTTCCTGCTTCATTCTGGTGGTTTATAATTCATTGTTTCTCCTATTTCCTTTAACCCTCATATTTACATATCCTCAATTATGCCAGATGCCAGGTAAATGCAACTTCATGTAGTTCAGCCATATCTGATCTGTCTGTGCCCCCAGCTCCAGCCCTTCCTGTAGAAACAGCATAGTGTGCTTGTGATCTACCTGAGTACACCTACACATTTATAGATGATAGCACAGAAGACTGGTGACAGCGAGCCCTGTCGTGAAGGAGACTAGGGGACAAGTGCTTGAGAAAGTTGAATGCTCACTTCTGTAATCTTCATGAGTTTTAAACAAACAGGTACCTGTGATAAATTGTTAACAATAAAGATAGGTGTTTCTTGTACACCCAGGTCAGTTAACTCAGACCAATTTGGGAATCAGTTCATTTTCCCACCTGCTATGCTTTTAAGCCCCATTTGAAAGCTTTCCAGGCAGTGGGCACACTCTAGACAAGTGCCATTCTGGGTGGATCACCATGACTTTGGCTCTTCTTTGGTAGGCAGACTTCTGAATGGGGCCGCAAAATCCTCAAGGCAGTGTCAACAGTGTGATGTCCAAGAGATATGGTGTTGTCTCAGCCTTTCCATTCATACTGTTAAGTTTGCAAAGAAGCCAAGGAGAGGTTGTATGCAAGGGCATTGCATTAGATCGGCTGCTTGTTCTGTTTCTCAGTCTCTTGGCTGCGTGGGTTTATGTGAGCAGTGGTGTTAATCGGGCCCATGGTGGTACTTTGCATTCTATATAATTACTGAAGTGCCTCCTATTGAGTATTTGTCTCGTTCAAAGTGCTGAGAATAAGTGATTATTGAATACTCAGCCAGAAGGGCAGAACGAATGGAAGGAGCAGAGGAAGGTCGGGAATCTGAGTGGTGTGGAAAGGAGCTCTGTATTTAACTCTCAGCAGCTTTGATCTCCAGCACTAGATTCGCACAGGACTGGGCTGTCGGCATTCTCCCATGAAGAGAGGAGGAGCTCAGAGGACCCCAAATCCCCTGAGTTAATATAGGCAGTTAATAGTTAATGGAGAAAGGAGTGACGTTTCCTTCAGCGGTGAAACCACTGGTAAGATGGGGGTACTTCTGAAAGCAAATTGTTTCCCATATTATTATTAGTAGACATACTGAAACTCACAGGGACACCCCCAACCACACATATACACAGACAGAGAGCCACCCACACATACACAGAGAGAGAGAGAAACACACACGTACCTACATATACCCACCCACACGCATACACACACAGAGATATGCAGTAGTAGGTAGTGGTAGAGCTAGCTGCAAGGGGATCAGTAGAAGTGGGGGGAGGTGGGATAAAGTGTCAGGCAGCTGAATATGACCAATGTACACTGTGTACATGTGTGAAGATGTCAGAATGAAACATATTATTAAGAGTAATTGACAGCCAGGAGGTGGAGGTGCACAACTATAGCCCCAGCACTTGGGAAGCAGAGGCAGGCAGATCTCGATGAGTTTGAGGCTAGACTGGTTCTTCAAAGCAGCAGCCATGGTTGTTACACAGAGAAACCCTGTCTCAAAACCACACCCTCCCCTCCCCCCAAAACACAAAAAATCAAGCTGGCTATCATTGTATACTGGAGTCCTGAGACCTAGATAGTCCAGATTAGCACTGAGCAGTTTAGAACCCACAACTCAGAGGGAAGTTTCATGGACTACTCACAAGCTGCCTCACATACTGTGCCTCCACCAGCACACCACCCAGGGAGTACAGCATACCAGGGAGCACAGCACACCACACAGGGAGCACAGCACAACATGCAGGGAGCACAGCACACCACACAGGGAGCACAGCACACCACACAGGGAGCACAGCACACCACGCAGGAAGTACAGCACACCATGCAGGGAGCATAGCGCACCAGGGAGCACAGTACACCACGCAGGGAGCACAGAACACCAGGGAGCACGCACACCACACAGGGAGCACAGCACACCATGCAGGGAGCATAGCACACCACATAGGGACTACAGCACATCATGCAGGGAGCACAGCACACCAGGGAGCACAGCACAACACACAGGGAGCTCAGTACATCAGGGAGTTCACGTCCAACTTCAACACTCAGCAGTTATATGGCGATTCTGTGGAAAGATCCTACGCTCATTCAAGAGGTATGTGGGGAGCCCCAAATGTCGCATCTCTGATGAATATCAGGGGATTGCTGCCCTGGCTGTTCCTGGAGCCCACTATGAATAACGAGCCTTTAGGGAACAAGAACCATCCAGATTTCTTTTCTTAATGAAGCACTTATTACCGTAGCACACAGTTGGTGACAGCAATGTCACAGCAGGCCTTCCAGCAGAATAACCAGGACAGCTCCGACACAGTTGCTAGAGCGGAAGGGAGCACCAATTCTGCTGTGCCCACCAGAGATCTTCAGCCAGCCACTGTACTCGAGTGCAGCCAGTGACATCACCGTTCACGTGACTGCATCATTACGCAGCAAAGACGTGCAGCCTGCAGCTGTAAATGCTTCTCTGTTTCCCTCGCTGACTGCATAGAACTGCCTTGGTACCTTCCCATCTACCTCAAGTGCCCACCTATGTGGCTATGTGTGACTTCACTCTGAGAACTGTTGGCTTCCTACAAACTCAGATTTGTCTTTCTTAGATGTGGATTTGACTGGAGCTGGAGAGATGGCTCAGTTGGTAAGGGCTCTGCTACACAAGCTTATGGGCCTGAGTTCAAATCCTCAGCTGAAAAATCACATGTGGCCTCACGCAGACCTATGACCCCAGGGAAGTGAGGAGTGGAGACAGGAGGATTGCTAAGGCTTGTTAGCTGCCAGCCTAGCCAGGTTCAGTAGGAGACTCTGTCTCAAGAGAATAAGGGAGACAGGGAAGGAGCCAAACTCCCAACATCCTCCTTTGGCTTCTAAATGCATAGGCATGCCTCCACCACACCCACAAGAAGCAGGCAGCCTGACACTTAAGGAGAGGGCACCTTATTTGATTTACCCAGTAACTGGAGCAAATGTTTGCTGAGTATCACATACATGGAAAGCATTCATTGCAGCCTCATCCCAAGAGGCCCAGGATCATCTGTGTTTCCCGGTAATATATCTGAAAGGCAAAGCATACCATCTACTTTCTCCTTCATGTGGCACAAACATAGCAAAATAGCTAAGGTCTGGTGACTTGTAAACAAAAGGGGTTTATTTAGCTTACTGTCTTGGAGACTAAAAGTTCAAGCATCAAGGCACGGGTCCTCTCAGACCCACATCGTGATGGGTGCCGTCAAGGTCGGAAGATGTGCCCAAGGAAGAGATCTAATGATGGGATGAGAAGCCAGAGGGCCACAGGTGGGAGGCCACTGAGGGCATGCCCTCTGTGATCTCAGGGGCTCAGAGACGGTCCCACAGTCTGTTAACAGTTCCGTGTGAACCCAGCTGACCACACGGGAGCTCCCGGGAGAACACGCTTAAACCACGTTCAATCCCAGTATGTGGTTAAAGAAAAGTGTTAAAAAGCCTTCTGTTCTCTGGTTACAGCTTTTGGGCTTTAATGAGTTTTATGCTTTGAAATAATACTCCGAGAGAGATAAAGATAATCTCTTGGAAGCTCAGAACTCAGTAAGGGATGCTGCTGACACTGCTTGAGCGCTTCCTGCGAGCAGGGCTCGGATTAAGTGCTTCCTGTTGCCTAAGTCATTTAAAACCTTGCAGAAACCCTACGATATCAGTATTATTAGCCCCATTTTGCTAAAGGGGAAACTGAGACTTCAAACGATAACGCTGTAGCTAAGCCCCAGTAAGCAGAGGCGCCCAGGCTCAGCCACAGGGCCTGCTCTAGAGTCTCTCGGTGCAGCGCTCTAGGCCCCTGGCCCGCTCCAGAGTCTGCCCAGGCTTGTGGAGGCAAGCCCTCTGCATTAACACATATCTGCCTTGCTTTTTGAAGAGATGTCTGGTAATCAGTGACTTTCTCAGGTCCCTAATGGAAGGATGGCTACACAGTCCCTGCCTTCTAGCAGGGACCTAAAACCAAAACACCAAAAAGCTGTAATCTCTTTAGTGCACATCAAAAAAAAAAGTTATCTGCAAACTTCAACCTCACGTTTACTGTCTGCTGTCTATCCCATGCTTAAACTGCTCTTTTTTGCATGTGTACGTTGTGGCAATTTATTCTGACTGTCACCTGGATGAGATTTAGAATCATCATAAGAGCAAGTCTCTGGGCACAGCTGTGAGAGATTTACATTAGGCTAATTGAAGTAGGAGGGTGCTCCCTAAATGTGGGTGGTACCATTCCATGTGCTGGGCATCCAGAATGGAATAGAGAGGCGAAAGCACACTGAGTAAGGCTCCACCATCCCCTGCTTCCTGAGAGGAGACTGTAACCACCTTCCCTACTCCCGCTGCGGCTCCTCTTCACTTCCGGCAATGCAGGGAATCCTGGGAACTGGAAGCACAGACAGGGACCTCACCTTCTTAAACTGCTTCTGTTGGATATTTTGTCATGGCAACAAGAAGCATAACTGTGCATACGTTGCCATGACATTTGCTTGTTTGCATTTGTTTGTGTGTTTTCATTGCCAAGGACGTGAAGCTGCTGACCTACGAAGGGGGGCTGTGTCACCCACACCCCAGAGGCCAGACTGTTGCTTTCTCTCCCCTTGTCAGCAGGTCTAGATTGGACATGTGACCTCAGCTTGGACAGGTAGACACTCCTGACTAAACACAAGAAGTGAGGTAAATAGGGTGTCATTCTGAGGGCAGGGACTGATGGCACCAGGAGCACTTCTGGTGTCTTCCTCAGACGTGACTAGCTGGAATTTTGAGGACTTTTGGCTACCATAGCAAAGGGCCACAAACTGAATATCACCAAAGAACGAAAATGGATTTGCTTCTAGAAGCTGGAACATCTAAATCAAGTTGTCAGACATGTCCTTCTGAAGCCTCTATGCTAGAAGCCTCTCCTGCTGTCTCTGGTTTCTAGCAGTTGGTATGTGACATGGTAACTCCAATCTCCACCTCTGTCTTCACATGAGCTTTTCCCTGGGTGGAAATCTGTTTATTTTTCTTACAGAGAACAGACACTATATTAGGAAGCCTGTGACCACATGGTCAAATAGCCATTTTTCTTAGCACCTTAGATTTCCTCATAGGTCCAGTATGAAGACTTGATGTCTGTGGGGAGGGGATAATTCAACCCATGCCTTGTGTGTTTATTACTTTCCTCACAGTTCTGAGAACACAACTTGCAGAAAAGCACCTGGAGGAGGAAAGATTTCTTTTGTCCCATGGTTTCAGAGGATTTCAGCCCCTCGTGGCAAGGAAGATATGGATGCACGGGGTTCTGTCAGCGGCCAGTGGGGGCGGGACCATGAGTCTATTGCTCCTCATGTGGTAGTCAACAGGGAAGCAGAGACTTGATTAGAGCTGGATGTGGGTAATCGCCTTTAAAAGCCTACTTCAAATGCCTTACTTCTTCCAGCAAGGCTCTACCCATTAAAGACTCTGCAGCCTTCAGAGAAGCATCACAAACTGGGGAACAGTCCAGGGTCAAACCACAACAGATACTGTGCCCCTGACAATTTTCTGGGCTGGGATTGTCACCGCCCTTAGCAATCTTTTAAGCCACCTAGTATTTTGCTCATGAACCATTTTACTACTTAAATCAGCAGAATCTGTTTTTCTGCTGGTGGCTATAAACCTGAATTGTCTCTGCTTCCTTAAGTGCCCTAGAGTTTCCATCAAGAGCTCACTGGGAAGAGCAGGAAAGTGACTTTCTAATGAGAATGACCCATTTTCTCCAAGAAGAAGATCAGGATCCCAATCCCACTCCTTGGATCAAACAGACTGAGGGGATTAGACCCATGTACAGGGCTTATGCCAACTGCTCTCAAACCTTAGTACTGAAATGCAGGGGGTGACTTTTGATACCCTAAGTTATGAGTTTGTCCTCAAGCTGTGCCACACTCTGGAACAGAATTCTACTACTTTTTGCCTTTGGCCAAAGGATGGTGTGAGGCCTGTTTGGAGGGAAGACCACACTGCTTGCACCGCTGCGTAATTTTCAGCAGCTCATGACAGAGCCACCAAAGGGGCTAACCAGCATTTCAATTGTGTTTGGTCTAAAGTTCCCAAATCCTCATCAATGCCATTAGGAACAATAACATTATGAAAGAGTTGCAGAGGAAATAAAACATTATGGGCTTCTAAGAAACATGGTAATAGAAGCCAGCTGGGTTTACAAAGACAAGTCTATGTCATTGGCTTCAAGGAAATAAAAACACATTTTAAATTTTTGAGTAAGACAGCCTCCCAAACGGCCACCAAGAGAAAAGCAGCCGTGTTAATTTTGCATTTGCTTGGTGTGGCTCTCTTGGGTAACATTTCCTTGCTACCTTAAGGGAATTGCAATAGAAACATGCCACATTAGCTCAGAATCACCTGAAGGGAATTGCAATAGGAACATGCCACATTAGCTCAGAATCACCTGAAGGGAATTGCAATAGGAACATGCCCACATTAGCTCAGAATCACCTGAAGCAGCTATCTTGGCCATCCGTGGCAGGGAGTCATTTTTGGAAAGAAACCACCCCAGGAAAGAGAAACCTGAGTGACACACAGCTATTTAATCTGGACTGCTTCAGCCAGCTGTCCCCCAAAATAGCCCATTCACCTTCCAAGTGCTTAGAGCCCAGGAGTTTCTTTAGTTCACTGTTTACTTAGGCTGGTTTGAGCAGGCATCTAGTCTTATACATGACAGTATGCTGCCAAGTGTCCAGATGTATATGGACTGCCGTTGGTAAGAGACTGTTAGGATAACTGGCACACAGATTTCAACTGGGATGCTGGTTTCTGGATTTCTCCCATCTGAGCTGTGCCGTCCCTGGCATGCGGCATAATCACAGAAGATCAGGGAACATGACTCCCAGCTAGACCAAACTCTTGGTCTTCTCCTCTCCTTTACCCAATACAGCTTTTCCCAATCCCACAGGAATGACCTAACATCCTCATTTCTGCACGCTTGTGTACGTTGGTACTCAGTTATAGAGTAAACCCAGGAGAAGGCACAGGGAACTTAGAGCATGGAAACAGCCTTTGTGTGGTGATTTCTGATTGCCATGGCTTTGGGGCTGCCTTGACGGGGCAGCAGGAAATGAAGAAACTGCCGACATGTGTACAGAAAAACTGGGACCAGGTGGGACATGCATGCTGATAGAGACACGCCAGGAGCGATCGGAAAATCCGGGGACTTTATTATACACAGAATGAGGAGGAGGCAGCTTGGCTAGTCTCAGTAGGGGGCAGTCCCTGGCTACAGTCATCCTGAAGGAGGAAGCTGTGGTTGGTAATTTCTTCACTTACTGGTTTTAGCTAAAGGTCAATGGTTTGTCAACATCTGTATTAGGACCAGGGGACGGTCTTGCCATTCCCAATGCCTGAGACATTGCAATCTTTGACGTGGCTATGTTCATGTCAACAATGCAGGACTTTATCAGCTCCCCACACTGCTCTGCTTCATGAAACTTTTCTTCTAGGGACTGGAGAAGACAAGATACAAGGCAATTGGTTCATTCATACATGGTGAAGTAGTGAGCCATGTGAGAGTAGCATACGAAGCCAAGGGAATGAGATCCTTAAAGGTTCCGACACCAAAATGGTGCCAAGGCCAAGCTAGTTGCTACGGAGTAAAGGGGATGGATGTGGTGAGCAGAGGAAGGTGTTAGGAGGGAAAAGTGCTTCAGAATGTTCAGAATATTTGTAAATTGTTGCAAGAACTTGAAACTTTATTCTTAGCCAGAATTTTAAAAAATGTACTAGAGCAATGGTTTTCAACCTTCCTAATGCTGTGACCCTTTAATAGAGTTCCTCATGTTGTGGGGACCCCAGCCATAGAATTATTTCATTGCTACTTCATAATTGTAATTTTGCTACTGCTATGAATTGTAATGTAAATATCTGATATGCGGGGTATTTGATATGCAACCCTAAAGGGGTCTTGACCCAAAGGCTGAGAACCGCTGCACGAGAGAATAGTTGAAAGGAGCCCTGTAATTGGCTTTCTTTCTTTCTTTTTAAAGATTTATTTATTTATTATGAATACAACCTGCCTCCATGCCAGAAGAGGGCACCAGACCTCATTACAGATGTGGTTGCTGGGAATTGAACTCAGGACCTCTGGAAGAGCAGCCAGTGCTCTTAACCTCTGAGCCATCTCTCCAGCTCTTGGCTTTCATTTTTTCAAGACCAAGCTGTCCACTGTGTTGATCGTATCACTGGTGGTGAGACAAAAAGCAAAGAGACCAGGCAGGCTTCAACCACAGCAGCAGAGGTGGAAAGAAGTGGTGGACTCTGGGTAGATTCCGGAGGTGAAGGCATCCGCAGAAGAGGATATAAGTAAAAGTTCCTACAAGTGTCTCCAAGAATTTCAGCCTGAGTAATTCATGGGGTGGAGCTGGCAGTGTCTTTGAGGTGGGGACTCCTAGAAACGAACAGGTCTTGTTACAGACTCACAGAGTATGGAATTATAAGGTAACCATGGTGACAGGTGGTTACTGAGTCTGGAGGGAAGGGGGACATCTGGGCTGGAGACATACATTTGGTTATCACTGAGTATAGACAAGATGAAGCCATGAAGCTGGGTGCTGTCATCATCAGGAAGCAGCTTCTGTGGGAGAGAAGTGGTCTAAGGACAGAACCCTTGGACACCACGCGTGGTCTGAGGAGATAAGGAGGAGCTAACAAAGGAGAAGAAATTTCAATGAAGTAGGGTGAGAGTACAAAGACGGAGGAGATGAAAGCCATTAGCGCTTCAGAGAAGGTTAGCAGCACCACCAAAATCAGGGTCACAACTCTCAGGCTTTGCTCCTGGGGATTGGTAGCATGGGTTCAGCAGGCACAGCAGAGCAGTGAGGTGGGTACACTGAGTAGAGAAAATCCCTCTGAGGGGCTTCCTCCACACGACAGCAAAGAGGGCAGACACCACCTTCTTGAGGAGCCAGAGAGGAGGTCTTACATGACCTTGACTTTCAGTAGGTTTATGGACCGTGAAATGAGGACTCACCACCATTTTGACCCTGAGATTTTTTGGGGAGAGGCAGCAGAAAGGCAACTAAAGGGCTAAGGGTTTTGACTTCTTTCTTAAAAAATGATTAGAAGAAGGAAACGAACCAAGAAAGGAGCTATGAATCACAGCAGAAGACAGTAAGCCCCGTGCGACCCCTAGGCCATGGGAAAGGCATGGCAGAGTACATGGTCACCATCCAGCTGTGAAACTGAACAATGCCGTGGTGAAAGAGATGCTCTTTCCAGTTTGTGACGGGCTGAGGGGAGAGAATTTAAAAGGGGGCAGTCACAGAGAGTCGTTAAGATTTAAAACCCAGAAGAGCAAGGTAGTTGTGCACGCCTTTAATTCCAAAACCCGAGAGGCAGAGGCAAGTGGATCTCTGTGAGTTCGAGACCAGCGTGGTCTACAAGAGCTAGTTCCAGGACAGGCTGTTACACAGGGAAACTCTGTCTCAAAAAACTGAAACAAGCAAACAAAAGTTCAGAAGAAACAACTCACAGTTCCAGCAAGAAAAGCACAAACAAATACAAAAATCAATACAATAAATTTCAAATAAAATTAGGGAACTTTGGCACTTGAAGAAGGGATGATTTTCTTGACTCTGGTCTGAGCTCTTCACTTACCAACACTGGCAAATCAAGGCACTAGAAAGGTAAAGAAATTGTCCAAGCTCACACACCTACTTAGCGCCACACTAGACTAAGCCTAGACATCATCTTCCCTTGATCCTTACCCTGTATCCTTCCTTCATCACTTCCTGGCTGGGGTTTCTCCTTGCATGTCCACATCTTTGCTTCTCCTCATTCAGAGCCAGTTTCATTACATGCTTTCTGTGACCGAGTCCTTGGTCATCCGTGAGTGCCAGCATCTCCCCAGTACCTCAACCAAACATGAAGTTCAGTGAAGTCTCACTGTTGGTGCAGTAGGATGGGCCCAGACCCAGGCAGGTCATGCGAGCTAAGCTCATCCTGCATGAAGAAAGGGGGCCCAGCTATGGAAGTATTGTAGCTGATCTCTCAGGACTCAGTGGTCAGCAGCATGGGCTTAGGGTGTCGGTGACAAGGGACCGATGTTCTATGGTTCTGTTTTGCTCCTGGTGGAAAGGCACGCGTGAGACTTTGCAAGTCACAGATTGTATGTGCTCACGGGCAAACATCAAGTCTTTGCCCTCAGATGAAATAGTTCTGAACCAATAAGCTTGGGGAGAGCCTGAAGCCTGGGTCCCATCTGAATACTATTTGGATACAAGCGGTTAAAGTTCTTCCAGCAATGGCTTTTGTTATCTATAAAATTAAGACTAAGCCAGAGATCAAGGAATTTCAACTGGAAGCCATATCCTGTCTCCAGTCTCCCAGCTTGGTGTAATTTAAGTGAGTTACAGGCTCCTTTAAATTCCCTTATTTAAAACAGATATTCATCCAAACAGGCAGTCTATAAACATTTGGCACATCTTGATGAACACTCCGGCTGTCCTTCAGAGGCAGTGGGAACAACCTCAAAACCAATTACTTATGCTCTCCTCCAAGATGTCCATTAATTGGAACGAGGGCCCTGCCTCTGGCTTAGTGTGTCTTCTCTCCTCTTTCATGTCCTACAGTGTCCCTCCTGGGGAACAGTAGTAGAGTTCCAGGCAAAGATTTTCAATTTGAAAATTATTTAAATGCAGAGGTATAGGGTGTCGATGGGAACTAGTTTGTTTATATCACAAAGGGGAAGGGTCTTACATCTCTTCCTGATTGAAATAATATAAAAATGGGAAGAAATCTAAAAACCACGTTGTGTCCACATCTTAAATGAAATACTGGTAATAGAATCTCCCTCAAATAAAGAAACCTTGTAAATGGGCTCTCTACAACTCATGAAGGATTAGAAGGATAAATGTATTGAAATTCTCTGTCAACATCTTAGACCTAAGTACCACACACTGGAAAATATTGATAGAGCAGACTTTAAAGCTACAACCATGTGATCTATTTGGAATATAGTTTGAGTTACACACACACACACACACACACACACACTCTGTTTCTACATCTACAGATAATACACCCATAGTGTTTGGTCAAATTCTACATTGGTAGGGAAAAAAGACCACCCACAAATGGGCAGAAATTTAGCTGTATGAATAAACTGTTGTTCTTGGATGTTAAACATTTATAAAAGCCTAAACGTGTTGGTAACTAAGATAGCAGTATTGTAAAGTGTTGTTGGTCTTTCGAAGGTAGATCTTCAGGAGTCTGCCAAAATGGATTATGGGGCTCCAGCTTGTGCTTTCTTGTCTTTTGTGCTCTGGCTTGTGGTGTAGGTGGTTTACTCTGACATGGATGCTGCTCTTACCAGAGGCCCACAGTTATTGGATAGGAATCTCCAAGACCATGAACCCAAACATCTTTTCTATTTATAAGTGAATTGCATCAATATTTTGTTATAGCCATGCAAGTCTGATGTAATGTCAATCATAGCATTGTCTACAATACTAAAAAGGTTGGAAACCACACAATGGAACCTTGGCGTAGCATATATGACTTACACAGCAACTTAAGAGAAATGCTAAAATATTCATAATATATGAAATTTAAAAAGTAAGGTATGAAAACAATACACACAAAAATTATATAGTGTGTAAACATATATTCATAAAAAAGAGGTTGAAGTAAAATACTGAGTTATTAATTAGGTTGATGATAAATTATAGCACTTTTCTTTTTGTTTTTCTGTTTCTTCTTTTCCTTATGGTTGTCTCTCATCTGGAGATTTTCATGCTGTTGTAACTACTTCCATAAAGGATTGTCCCAGAAGCAACATTTATAAGCAAGGAGAGTGGGACAGAGTCAAGCAGACAGGACATCAATATAGTTCCTGTAAAGAATTCTGGAACTCCAGCACTCAGGAGGCAGAGGCAGGTGGATCTCTGAGTTCGAGGCCAGCCAGGTTGACAGAGTGAGTACAAAATCAGCCAGGGCTGCACAGAGAACCCATGCCTTGGTGAAAATAAATACCAGAACTGGGGTATTCCTTGGGTACTTTTCTGAGTTGAGGCGGAAAGCTGCGCCTTTGTACCCCATCATGACAAGTCCCTGAGCATGAGGTGCCCCAGGGAGCAGTGGGTCCTGAAATGTACCTCTTTCTTCTGCAGAGGATTATTATTACAGAGGATAATCCACCTGTAGGTGATTTGCAAGTGCTTTGTGCAGCTGGGGAATGAGTAGCTATGCCAAGAGGTTGAAGTTAGATAGTGCACTTTGAAGGTTATAGAAGGCATCCTAACTCACTTTCTCTATTAATATACCCCACATGGGAACAGCTCCCTTGTTTCTCTGTGGAAACCTACAGTGTGAAGGTTAATAAGATGAATAGCTCCAGTCATGACTTTCTAGTCCATGGGTGTTTAATTATTTTCCTGCCCCCCAGCTGACCATACTAGACAGGAGAACACCAATAGATGACCCAGATGACCCAAAGAACTTTTCTTTGCTTCTAATCTACCTAATTCCTAGGGTCAATTCGCCTAACCACTGGTGATTCTTTTCTTTGTCTCATTGTTTCTTGGTAGTGAGAATCTCTATCAACCAGCAGGAATAATAGCTTAAATATAATGACTTTTTTCCTGTGTTGTTTTATAGGATTCTTCTCTGGGTATCTAAACCTCTAGATTACAACATCATAAATTGTGGGGAGGACAGATTTTGATTCTTCAAGAGGCACTGGATCATGGTGTTTGGGGCCATCCCATTGTTCCTGAGCTTGGAGGATCAGTCCCCCTGGGAGTATAGCATCACATGGTAGTCATTTCTCATAAATATGTCTTGCATCCTTAAAGACTGCATCTCATCCTTGTAAAATTATCCCAAAGTTAACATTTGAATTTTACTTTCAAAAAGTTGTTTTATCTGTCTGCCTGACTAGAGGCTTCAGAACGCTACAGTATATGGTGGGGCCAGTGCCCCCCCACATTACCACTGACGTACTTCATCAGTGTCAGTTTGGTCCCTAGTCTAATGTGTTAAGAGTGATCCCATATTCGTAGGTCAAACAGTAAACCATTGAAGCTTAAATGTAGCCTGTTGGGCAAGAAAGATGTTCGTTTCTAAATTATATGCTGATTCGAATCAAGATCAATCCAGCTAGAAAGAGACTGATGTAAGCAGTTTGCATCAGTGACTGGTTCTTGTCAGCTGGCCTGAGCTTTCTCTATTAGCATCTAGGGCCGGCAGTGAGTGCTGAGTCAGGCTTGAGGAGTAGAGAATCCCGTGCTAGAGTCCATGTGGAGCCTCCCTAGCCATACTGCTCAAGGATGCACTGTGCTTTCCCTGGGAGAACAATGGCAGAAGCTGGGTGACAGTCACTGGCAAAGGATTCCACTTACTTGGTTGTTTTGGCTTTCTGTTTGTTTGTTTGTTTGTTTATAGTTAATGTTCAGGAACACTAAAACGTAGTGCAAGCACTTTCACACTTGCTCACTGAAAAAGTCCTCCCATATTCTCCTTCCCCATAACTGCTGGGACCATGATTCTAATCATTCCTCCAGACCCCGGACTATTTAACCCACTTGCAACTGCCCATGAGTTAATATACATTCTTCCTTTGGACACTTCCTTTACCACCCAAAGGGAAAGCTACATGACGCTACCATGTTCACCACAAAGTTTACTCCCCATAGACCCATACTTTAAGGTAACACATTCCCAAGCAAGCTTGACTTTTGCTTCCCGTGTCAACGGGTCCTGATAGTCTATGTATGAGGTGATAGGTGCAAGGCGAGAGCAGGAAACCATAGTCATGGGATGATATGGGGATTGTATACAGCCATATGTGCCCTTGGCCTTCCTCAATTCCAGCTGTGTCAACTGTACATGGGAGGACTGTTAGCATGTCCTCACCTAAGACTTGCTGTGCTTGATGGAGCCTAAATAAGCAGATAATTTCACCCACACATTGCTGTTTTAAAGGGATTGAGCATGGGAATTACATGGGATAGATCAGAAGACCGTGACACAGAGCCTTCTGATGGCATCAATCTCTACCATATTTAATATCGGTTTCTCTCGGCGCCTTGACCAGGAGCAGAGGTTTCAAAGACCTCTACTGGGTCATTCCTAGTTCAATTCTTACCATAGAGGTTAAGAAATTAATATGGGGCTCAGCCAAATACCATGCAGTTCTACTCAATTATTCATTCAAGGATTGGACACATGGCTACCATGTAAATCTCTGAGCCCAGTGAGCCCAGGGAGCAAGCTCCATTGATTGCCTGGTCTCCCATGCTGCCTCTGTAACAGAGGAGTAATGATGGCCTTTCAAGTGCTGTCTCATGGTCCTACAAAGCTCACAAGCTTCCTTTTCTCCATTCTTAAGGATATAGTCCATAAAGCAAGTCATTTTATTGAGTGTATGGACGACATGTTTCTCCCTCTTGGAGTCCTGGCTGTGTCTTCTGGCTATGAATTCTAGTTGAATATATACTGGCTTGGGTCTACAAACTGAGCAAGAAGATGTGACTTCATAAATTTTAGATTTTTATGAAGCATTTTAATTGACACTGAGATATAATTTATACAATAACCATCACTCAGTTTTTAGTGTATAATATGTTCTTGTTGGTCCAGTTATGAAAACCCAATAAGACCATTTCTTTCAGCTTCAGAGTTTCTTTTGTGCCCTGTGCAGTCAATTCCTTTCTATATTCTTCAGTTTTTGGTTGTTATGACAAAACACTTAAGAAATCAATCGGAAAGAGAGAAAAAAAGGTTATTCTAGATCATGTTATGGAATATTCCTTCACACTGTGCAAAGATTGTCACTGTGATTGTCCCCTTGCAAGCCAGCGTTTTTCAGATCTTCTGGGTACCAGATGGACTTCGTACAGGTGTCTCGTCCCAGGCTGGCTTTTCTTCATCTTTCCATACAGCGTTGTTGGCTTTTGTTTTGAGAAAAAGAGCTTTAAATTTGATAATGACTAAGTTACAGCTCTTTTTCTATTAAAATTAATGCTTTTTATATCCTACCTAAAAACAATCTGCCTAATTCAAGGTCACAAAGATTTGTGTGTGTGTGTGTGTGTGTGTGTGTGTGTGTGTGTGTTCTAGCAGTTTTATAGTTGTAGGTTGAATCTTTTAAGGGTTTATCTATTTATTTAATCTGTATGGATACTTTATAGGCATTCATGTCTGTGAACCACTTCTGATCCTGGTTGCCTGTGCTGGTAAGGCCATCAGAACTCTTAGAGCTGAAGTTACAGATGGTAATGAGCAGCCATGTGGGTGCTGGGAACTGAACCTGGGTCCTCCGTAAGAGCAACAAGTGCTTTTAGTTGCTGAGCCATCTCTCTAGTCCCTATAGTTGTAATTTTTATGTGAAGGAAGCTCACTGTAGAACACTTCTCAGGGGAGTAAGGTGTTGGGCAGAGGAAAAGGTTGAATCTCAAGGTCTTTGACAAAGCTGACAAGGATCCTTTAAAACTGGAATGGGCCTTCAGGGATGTCCTAAAGTGAGAGGTTAGCATGTAAAGCCCTGGAGCCCCATCTGACCAGCCACGAGGTGCAAGTTGCCTTTCACCATGCAGCTCTGTAATTGTTTCCTAGGGCAATCACATCAGGACACCGCAATCTCAGGTGGTCCCAACAACAACCTAATTTTCAGAACTCTGGGGTCTAGAAGTCAAAGCTCAAAATGCTGGTGGAATTGCTTGCTTACTGAAGCCTCTCCTTGGTTTGCAGATGGCACCTGCTTGCAATCTCTTTCCAAAAGTGTTTCTTTCTATAAGCATACCCCCGTGTCTTCATGGTCTACCCAAATGACCTCATTGAAATGTAATTACGCCTTTAAAGGATCTATAGTTAAATACTATATTTGTTTTTGAGATACAGGGGTTAGGATTTTCAACATATTGATTTGAAGAGAGGAATATAGGACATAGTTTAGCCAATCAGAAGCTCCTATCAGCCAAGGGTAAATTTTTGAGCCATTGAACCGTCGCTCCCACGAGCCGAGAGGTCTATACCTACTATTTCACAACATAGTATCTTGGCAACTTGAGTATTTTAGGTGGAAGGAACTGAAGAAACAGTAAGTATATGAATCCGACCTAACCCTGAGGAAGCGTGAAAGACCCTTCTATAAGGAATGTAGTCCTTATAAAAGAGACTTTTATAAGGACTACATTCCTGTCATGAGACAGGAGCACCCTTCTCTCTGAAGTGGGACACTGAGATGCATCTGAGTGAACAGACCTTGCAAAGACTTCCCAGCTTCTGCTCTCAGCTCATGCCTTCTCTGCATTGCATTCCCCTGACTTCCTATTCAGCATCCAGCCCAGTATAAAAGTCTAAGGCTTAACTACTAGGGTCTTCATTTCCTTGTGAAAAACTCACACAAATTTCATATTTATATATGTTATAGTTTTTCTATTGTTAAGCTTTCTTTCATTTTAGTGGCTCCAGCTGGGAACTTATAGAATAAGAGGTAAAGGATCTTTCCTGCTGCCCGCTCTCAGTAGAAACAGAGGTGGAGTACCACAGCATCCACAAAGTGGCATTAATATCGTCAGGAAGGAACACAAATGCAGACAGCCATGGTGTGTCAGGCTCAGCATGGTGTGCCAGACCCTGGCCTAATTCTGCTGTATGCCTGACTGAATCTTGATCTAGACAAATTTTGTTTCCCCTTCCTTGAAATCTTTTCAGTTCAGAACAACATCAGAGACTTCAAAACGTAGCACTGCCCCTATAGCAAGTGTTTTCGATCCCCTAGAGTACACCACTTGCCCCTGCTTGAATAGCAAAGACTCAAGAAAGATCCGCTGAGTTGATCTCACCCTTTCACTAGCAGGGATTGTTCCTCTACAGCATGTTAACCCTTCCCAGAGATGCCATTCAGTAGCTGATGACCATAGAGCTGTGCCCTCATGTGAGTCCATGACTCTATATGACAAATAACAGTGGGCAAAGGTGCTTTGCAGAGTTCTGAGGTGCTGGGTTTGCTGGGAAGATGTCTTTACTGCTCACTGAGGTGGGATGGGGGTCTTATCAGGCCTACCTGGGTGCTGATACCAGATTTCACTCCCAAGACTTCTTCCCAGTTTCCTGTGATTCCATTCCATCTTTATTAATTTTTTGAGTGTTTTGAAGATTATTTTTATTTTATCTGTGTGAGTGTTTATGTATATGTATGTTCACCAAATGTGTGCCTGGTACCCATAGCAGCCACAGGAAGGTGTTGGATACCCTATAATGAGAGTTCCAGATGCTTGTGAGCTACTACATAGTACCAGGAACTAAACCCAGGTCCTCTGGACAAGCAGCAAGTGGTCTTAACCTCTGAACCATCTCTGCAGCCCCCAGTTCTATATATATTAAAGATGTTTCTGTGTTTGTCATATTTCCATTGATCAGCTACTATATGCTTAGCATTTAAGTCAGTGGTGGATAAAAGTGCTCATTGATCTCAAAGTTATATCTAGAAATAGAATATGACAATGGGAATATTATCTAAAATATAAGGGCCAAAATAGAAATGATAAAAGCAAATCTGAAACATCACTCAATCAGGCTGATGAGATGGCTCAGATAGTAAAGGCACTTGCCACCAAGTCTGATGACCCGGGTTATCCTCTGACCATCATACCCACCATGACACACCTCCTGGTCCCATAAATAAGTAGATAATTCACTTAAAAATGTGATTACCTAACTGAAAAGTCAACTTGATTCTTATTGTTATACCTACCCTAACATATTGCATTTTGAGAATTCTGGGATATCTAATAAGCCATTTGCTGGGGAGGGTGTGTTCATAACGACTGTCCGCTTTTTGAATGAGGTAAAGGAATGACTAGTGGCTAAGTTAAGGCATCTCTCCCAGCTTGTTTAAAGTCAACCAGTATACTGGGAGATGTGATCATGCCTGCTAAGCTAGATGTTGCAAACATCAAGCCAAACCAGAAAAAGGGGGTGGAAACCAAACATCTGAGGTATTCTCAGCAAGTTTTCACCAATTATGGAGCAACCATGTTGGCAAGGCAGCCATAATCATTACCTGAGCCATGTACCCAGCACTTCAAATCCTTTCGTTATTCACTCTGCAGAGTAACATTGTAAAGTTGGTGTCATTTTTCTCCTTTTTATAAATACAGAAAGCTAAATCATGGAATATTAAATAATGTGTCCAAGACACATAGAAAAAGTAATGCAGTAGAAATTTAAATACAAATTCTTCTGCCTGTTTTTAAAAGTCAAATTTTTCTCACATCATTATTACTCTCTAAGTTATTAAATAATCAATCAATATTGCTATTAATTCTTGCTTATTTTCTAGGGACACAAAGCAAAGTTCTGGTCCTTATAAGATTAAGGTAAGTTATATAAAATAATTGATGTTTCTTTATGATATTTTTAGGTGAGATCAATTTGTGATTGTCAAAGCTTTCTTTGAGCTAATGTCATTTCATGGCCCAGTTCCTTGATTGGCAAGATAGCATGGTGGTATCTTCTGAATGAATGGTACAATCTCACTGTGAAATGGGTGTTATTGTGCGTATATTATGCCAGCTAGAGTATGAGCCAGGATAAGCTAACTGCTATAACAGATGATCCCCCAAATCTCAGTGGCTCAATATAATAAAAGTATAATTCTTGCTCATGCAAAGTCTTATTAGGATATTCATTAATTGCCATTTATTCCGAGCAGCTCTCTAAAAGGGTGACTCAGGGATCCAGTCTCCTTTCATCTTCTGAAGGCGTATTCTCTCATGGCTTCCCTAAGGCTGTCATGAAAGAGCAGAGCAGAAGCAAGGCACATTCTCTCAAACTCTAACAAACGCTTAATAGAACCCTCAACACACATCACTTGCATTCACAGCCCATCTTCCAAAACTTATTAGTGGCCACACCAAAATTCAAAGGAGCTGGGGCGTGGAAGCTCCCAGTGATGGAACTCTAACATTGCACAACTTGACATTACAGAAGGAGGATCTGTTGTTGTAAGGCCATGTAGCTGTTTCTACCACAGTTGGTATGAGCTGATCTGAATTTAGGAAAAGCATATAAAAAGCAAGATTACCTATTTAGTGTCATGGATACTGTAACCATGAATCTTGTCCTATGCATTTCATTGGATGACTTAATCAGCCTGTCGTAAGTTGAACGATGCTTTCCTTCCCTCATCCCCTAAAAAAGAGATGTTGACTGGGAACTTTCAATGTGTTCTTCAGAAAGAGATCTTTGTAGATACTATGGACCTTGAAGTAATCTTCACATAACTGAGTGTACCTTAAATCCAATGACACCTGCCTTCAAAAGTCACAGGAAGGAAGGTCAGGAGGAGATGAAAGGAAAAGTCACAGAGACCTCACCACAAGCCAAGGAATGCCCCAGGCTACCACAAGCTGGGAGAGATAAAGTTTTCTTCCCTGCGCCTTCTGAGGCCAAAGGTCTCTAATGACACTTGATGTAGGATCTTTGGCCTGGAGAGCTATCAGAGAAGACATTTCTGCTGCTTCAAGTTCCACATTTATCATGGCAGTCACACACACATGCACATGCACACACGCAGATGTACACACACACACATGCACATGCATGCATACATGCACATATACACTCCAAGAAAACAAAAAACAAATGCACAGTCTGAAGACGTATGTGAGTAATCTCTAACTTGGAATTGTGCTCCTCCAAAGTTCACTTTAGAGCCCTCATCTAGCAGAACTGATGTCTATTCTTGCTTGTCAACTTGATTACATCTGGAATTAACTAAAACCCCAGGAGGAACCTTGTTCATGATGCCTTGACCTCAGGTTTTCAGCCTCCAGAACTATTAGAAATAATATAATATTGTTGAAAGTATCCTTCTATGGTGCTTTTACAGTAGCCTCGGGGGAATAGCATGTGGCAAGGCAGGGAGCCTTTCTGGAAGTAAACTGAAGGTACCAGGAGGCCTAGGGAGTCAGCCTTTGAAAGAGCCCTTCATAAGCAAACGAGAAAGAGCTCCAGCTTAGAACAGAAAACACTATTTACTCAAGAACAAGGTGAGGGTTTTTTTGTCCCATTTCTGAAATGGAAAATACAACCAATAAATGTATTTCTGCTTAAAAAATAATCTTACCTTGAAATAATTTTTTTTCTTTTCACTGATGCGGGAGTGTCAAGTGCACTGAAGTCTATAACACTACGCACTTCACATGTTCCAACAACCTGAAAGTAGGGAAGCTGTTTGTGGGTTGTTGTGGGGTCAACCTGTGTCGGTTCATACGAACTCCTGTGCTCCTCTACCCCAGTTCATCTCCTCGGTGAAGTCAGCCACAGCAGGGTATGACACGTGGAGAATGTCAATTTCTAGCCTAGGCCAGACTAGGCAGCACTGTCATGCCTTCCGTATGAAAGAGGCTAAAGACTTGTTTGGTTAACTAATGTTGGGCCTGAGCCGTGAGCTCAGAATTCAACAAAGACCAGTCCCAACCACTGGTTCTTAATGCCTCTCCAGGCTGCCAACCATTGGAATAGTATCTGAAGGCACAACTCAGGGGAGCACTTCTGAACCTTCTTCAGTACCATAATAACAAACAATGCTTTCCTGCACAGTTAGGGTTTATATATTCAGCTATTATTCTCCTGTGGGAACAGCAGCCCCAAGTTATGATATCCCTGCCCCCATTTGAGGTGCTTATCTGCAAAGAAAACATAATAAATACCCTCTGCTCCTGGAGTGGGGGAAGGAATCTTGAGTGCACAGTGACCATTCTTTGATCCCTGCTGGGGTCAGGTTACAGTCCCT